>NW_004624830.1:4171473-4184473 GCF_000247695.1 Heterocephalus glaber | reverse complement strand
GAAGGGAGGGCTAGGAATGGGGAAAAAACATGAACCAAGATGCATTATGTAAAGGTACAATTCCCAATGAGAAATGTAATTGTGTTGTGTACCTAAAATGTACCAATAAAAGAATTTAATTAATAAAAAAACCCCAAGAAAACAAAAATAGGACTTTGCACTAATGTCGCCGTGTTTCATGTGGCAATTTCAGTCTTTTGCCGTATCTATGTAGCCATACACAGAGTCACAGGCAAGGCAACATCACTTCCTCTCATGAGGCCTCGTGAGGCACAACCCATACCCAGATCCATCAGCTCTTCCATCAGTCACTGCGCTCTGTGTCCGTGGTAGTTGGAACCATGGCTCTTAACCAGGATTCCCTCCTGACAGTTTTTAAACAGCTGTACCCAGAGGTCTAACCCCTAAGGTACAGCAACTGGAACAAGCATCCTGTTAATGAGCTCCACAAATGACTAAGATAAAGCCTTACTGTCCATGCATTGCTTCACCATGGCATGAAGAAGAAATGGGTCTAGACTCAATAAAGTTAAAAAACAAAGGAGCCCTCAAAAGTATATAAAATAACATAAATTAAAAATTGAATTTCCTAGCTCAGGGTGAGTCAGGAAGGGTTCATTAGGAAGATTGAAATTGATCTGTACCTTCTAGAACAGGTTGTATTTGGAGAGCTGGTCAGAATACATAAAAGGGGGAGGATTATGTGAACAGGGCACCAAGGGAGAAACAGGTGCTATGTGGAATCAGTGCCAAGAACAAACTGACTCTGAAAGTGAGCCCCGCGCCTGCAGAAACTGTCTCATATACAGTACTATCATCCATTGCACCAACATATGAAGAAACGAGTGAACCCATGGATTCACTAGGAGTGAATCTGGCACACTCCTGTGATGGAGCATTGAGGAAAAGCTACGCACATTAGAACAAAACCAAATGGTGGATAATCATGAAAGCCATCAAGACAAGGACCAATAAAATAATATTTTTACTATGTGCATCACAGGACCATAACATGCAAGAGCAGGGCTCCAAACTCGACAAGCAGAGAACCCAGGTGCCAATGTTTTGTGGCAATCAAGGTGTGTAATAATCAGGGCCTTACATTGTTTTCACAACATTTTTCAGAAGCATAGATAAGAAACGCAACAAGTGTGATGCTAAAAATTACTTCAAATTAGGAGATTTTGCACATTAAGTACCTTGACATGAGTGTTTGGTTTGATACTGTGTTTCACCAAATTGCTGACTCCTTGGTCCTCTTATGCTTCTCTCTGACTCTTCCCTCCCCACTGTCTTTCTTCGCCCTCTGGGCCTCTCCTGTTGCTCTTGAACTTTTCCTTTTTACTGCCTCAGTCTATTTGACTAAAACATTTAAAATGCTAGAAAATGGTAGTTCTGATAGGCAATTGGTTACATTCCATTTCCACAAAGTTTTGAAGTTCAGTGTAGAGTTCAATAATATTTTAGAATTTATTTATCACAGAGTGTGGTTGGAAGGATAAAAATGAAACTTACCAAAAAGCTACTTTTGGTCAGCAAGATTTTAATATTTTAGATATTGTTTTAGTACAAATATATATATATATGCATACATGCTTAAACCTGTTTGGTTAATGTCAAATATGTATGATCTGTTATTTAAAGTGAAAAAAAACTATTCTGGACAATATTTCACAACTTTCATCTTCAGAAACCATATTTTATAGGTTTTTACTTTCTTCCTCATGCCTTAGTGGTTATCCATAAAACCTATAACACCTAGCAGAATGTTTTAATGTGAATATTTGCAGAAATATGGGTATTTTACAAGCTGTGAATAAGTGAAATAATGACAATGTGGAGATACCCTGTTTTCTGGTATATAGAATTAAAACTATGAGTCTGAAGCCAAAAACCATAATTAGCAGAACTTTAATTGCTAGGATTACAAAAAAAGAGAAACTAAGCTAGAGTATCTTAGCCCCACAATTACCCGAAGCAAGACTGAGAAAATTATTGAGAATAGAAAACAAAATATAAGTTCATTTCCATAGATAATTAGATAGTCCGAGAAATCACTTTCACTCTTCCAGGCCCCTGGCAGACTGATGCGAGGGATTCAATGAATCACTACCCTTCCTAGGGCTACAGCAGTGGGGTCAGGATACATTTCTTGTTTCATTTTGCAAGGAAGTTTTAAGTTATAGTGAAAATGTCTTCCGCAGGAGAATAGAAAACGTGCGTTTTTACGCTTTATGTAGGCCGGAAGCAGCAGGAAGAATTTTTTTTTTCTTTACAAGGCAAAAAAATGATGACATAGGCGGAAATTATTGCTGGGTTTTAATGGGCTGTGGTGGCGGAGGAAAAGGACTATTAACAGGTTCTAATGGCACCAAGCAACAACTACCTTTCCACAACGTTGGACTCTCCCGCGCTCGCTGAACCTGCTCCTGCCATCGCAGCTCCACATCCGGCTGGGGTCGAAACCACCCAGGAATGAAACGATTGACCTTTACAGAAACCCTGGCCATCTGAAGCGGGGCTTCTGCTTCACGCGCCAAGCACTAGGTCTGAGGCCGTGGCCGCGCCTGCAGAGGCTACCTAGCTGGGATTCTGCCTGCAATGCGCGCTGCGGCCTGGGCAGCTCTCAGGACTCAGACGCGGGGCCGGGTTTAAATCCTGCACGAATCTCGGAGACTGAGAGACATCTATCGGCCCTGCATTCCCCGCAAGCGCCTCCCCCACTGTAATTAACGTAGCATTGTCTCTCCGTGCAGCAGACAGCCGGGAGCGTAATGAGAGCCTAATGCGACTCGGAGGAGCCACGATGCGAAGAGAGATAAACAGTAAACAGCGCGGCGGGCGGGCGACGCAGCCTCCGCCTGCCCAGGCCGCACGGACTCGGATTAATCCCTGGGGACACGCGTGACAGGCGGGCGCGGCAGGCAATTAGAGCGCGCCAGGAAATGGGAAATGGCAAAGGTGTGAACATGTGTCACATTACAGCTAAATGATAAATTGCAATTCTGTCATTGGCGTAAGCGGTAATTAAGAAAGATTTCAGCTCTCCCTCCTGGAAACAAAGTATACAGTAGGAGCAAGCGCCCATTGCCTCCCAGGCCCCCGCAGCCCGGGCCGCGCCCCGCTGACGATGAGGGGCAGCACTGGCCAGGCTGGGGCTCAGCGCGCAGGATCCGGGCGCCACACGCTGGAGAGGCGCTCTGGCCTTCGCCTCCCCCAAAGCAGACCCGGCTCACACATCCTACAGACTGCAGAACAGGAGCGTTAGGACGGGCCAAGGAGAAGGCCACACCGGCCAGGCTCCGGAGGGGCCCACCCGGATCAGCACCTCCTGAAACAGAGCGGGACGGGACCAGCGTCTTCCACCTGCTATTTTGCTTTGTTGATACTTAAGCACTAACTTGAGATGTGTGGCAACAATATTAATAGCAATTCTAATTTGTAGGAAGATGGGCAGAAATAAAATTCCTTCATACACAAACAAAACAGCCGCCACTTATTATTCTAATATTTACAAGATAAACTAAGTAAACCTTCTGTGCATTCTACCCTTTGGCAAATGTGAATGAGACCGAGTGGCTGAGAGCTACATTCAGAGTAGCGACTAAGCGCAGTCACGGGGTTCACATCAAGAGCTTGAAACTGTGAAACCTTCTCTTACAACATATGCAAATATTTACATCACTCCTTTCCAGTCTCCTCTAGGGCAAAAAGGAGGCAAATATCCGAAAAGCTAAATAAAATTCTCTAACAGAGAGGTCAGACTCCGACGACCTTCTGGGATAAATCAATTTCTAGCAGCTGTGGCCTGATATTGTAGTTCAAGGCCTTGGACGCTTAATTGGGGAAGCGTGCTAAAGTTAAAGGGCTGGAGTCACGTTAATTACATGAGGTTTTCCTTGTAGAAAATCTGCAGGCCACAGTTCTCCACTCTTCCCTAGATTAGGGAACCGCACTTCTTTAGTTTGACAAAGTTTCCTTTAAAAGCAATTTATTTAGAGTCATCTGTGTGTTTCAGGAGAAACAGCCTAACGTGTTCATTCATCATACTCTTAATAGCGTTCGGTTTGGATGAGGAAGTCTCTGATATTGTTTGACAGATCTTTAGCTGGATCAAGAATGGGGTGAATGGAGACGGGGGTTACAATTGTTCCTTCTCATAAGAAGGAAGCATGAGGCAAGAAAGCAATTATAATTGTTGTTTGAACACTGCTTACTCCCAGAAATAGAAATTCTCTTATGGAAACAGGAACGTCATAAAAAGTTACCTAAAAATTGTCTAGACCATTATTCCAATAAGGAGAAAATGTTCACAAACATAATCTGCCAAGAAATTGCTAAATATTCATTCAGTATACTATAGCGATTTAAAAATAGTGTATGTACTACAGTAAACGTTGCATGCAGAATAATGGCAACCTTCAGATTCTGTTCTTTGCATGTATGCGGAGAAAGGCAAATCTGGAAAAGGGATTAGAAGTCACTTTTTCCAGCCCTATAGTGTTCCATTCTCAATTTACTTTTATTATTTGTTTATTAAAGGTAGTTGAGAGGTTAAACATCTTTCTTCAGAGTTAATGGTAGAGCACAAATTCCATTCACAATTAAATTGGTTTCTGCATGTTGTGCTTTTAATAGCAACTTAAGTCTCTTCTATCTGCCACATCTGTTAGCTTTCCGAAGAGAAAACTTAGCTCTAACAGCCATGGTGGCTGTTGAAGTTATTTTGTTGGCTAGGGATGTCGTTATACCGCACATCACTTCAATGTAGGCATGAAATGTGGATTTATGTGAGAGCTTCTCAACGTTTAACTTGCATAAGTCCTGGGTGGACTCACCAGAAATCTGCATTTTGGATAAATGTTGCAAATACCTTTCTTGCTGAAGAATAGTAAAATAGAGAACGGTGTAAGAAAATTTCCAGAATTGGGTCAAAATATCTGTAGTCCATAATGAGTTATTCAAACATACACCATTCCTCAAATATTAAACATGTGTACTTGTAAAACTTGCAATTGTTGGACAATTGCATACTTAATGGTTGTTTCTTCAAGTAATGATATTTCAGATCTATAAGTGTACTCTGAATATATTCTGAATGTCACAGTAATTATTCTCAGTAGCCGGTAGCTAATAACATAAACACAATGAAACATTCCTCACATCTAATCTCAGCAGATTTGAAAGGAGTCTTATTTTTAAAAATTTAAGAATGCTTTGGCAAAAGGTTGGTGAATTTTCCCTTTCAGTATTGACAGAATGACTGGGACTGTGTATGCACTCTTGAGAAAAGAAAAGAAAAACTAGTGAACTGGAAAACATTTGCAGATGTGCAGCAGGAGGCTATGAACTTGGAGGTAAAATTACTACAATCACCCTGGCAACTGTCTGGAAATATTTTATTGTTTCAGGACATGAAGAATTAGAGCCCAAACCTAGTGAGAACCTTGGTTGCTTGCTGAGGTAGAGCTGAGAGTGCCAGTCAGTTAGAGCAGCCGGATTTGCAAGCAGGTTCTGGATAAAAAGGAGCTGGATATGAGGACAGGAGTCTGCATAAGGGTTTAAAACCTGGCTGTGATGAAGAACTGCCCTGAGCATGCAGAGCCCAGAGGCCCACGGATGGCCCTATAGTGACATCATCTACTTGGGAGACTTGGCTGAGCAACTTGACTACTTCACAGATACCGGGAAAAGCCCACATGCTTTATGTCTAAGAAAAAGACCTAGGCAGAATTAAGTTCAAAACTGACATCAAGCCATCAAAATAGTGAACAAAATGGACAGGACAGAACAGCTCTGCCAGGAACCTAAGCCATAACAAAACTGAACATCACTTATGATAAAATGGAACATTCTAAAGAAGGACTGAGCAAAATACAGTCTGTGGGCAAGCCACCTGGTTTTGGAAATAAAGTTATACTGGAACACAGACATGTCCATAGTATTTTATGTTGCTCCATTTTCACTGTAGCAACACTTAGGTTGCTATGAATTGCTTTCTAGATTACAACTAACATGCCATCTGGTCCTTTAAGAAAATGTATATATACACAATAGAGTATTACTCGGCCATAAAGAAAGATAAAGTTGAATTATTGGTAGGATCTTGACATCACAATACTATGTGAAATAAATCAGACACAGAAGGTTGACTGTTGCATGTTTTTTCTGAGAATCCCAAAATATAAATAATTTAAAGAGCAAAATAAAAGAGAAATGGTAGGAAACAGACAGACTCTGGAGATGGGAAGACAATCAGAGCAAGAAAGGAGAGGGGAGAGTGCAGTGGGAGGGGAATAAAAATGATGTGCGTATGTATCAGATCCCCAAGATGTATGGAATCATGGTGTATCAGAAGCACATACAGATAAAAATAATAATAAATAAAGATAAAAGGAAAAAAACACAACAGAGCTAGACTCACTACAGAGTATTTCAAAAGTGTCTAGCATGTGGAAAACAACAATAATAATAATTACTGGACATGAAAGTGTGCGATAGTGTGGTTCAAACTTTTCAAAAAATGTAGTCCTGAATAGGAAAGAAGCCTGAGGTGGTGCACAGATTGGATTTGTTGTCAAGAACTTACCAAGTAGTTGTGAAAGATACTACAGAAGCTCGTAGGAAAAGAGCTTCATGATGACTCTGAGCAGATAAATGGAAACTAAACAGCAGCCAGGTAACATTTCCAAGCCCAAACAATAGAATACCTGAAAAGGTAACAGCCGCTTGGCAGCCTTAAGGAAAGATGGAAGCCTGAAAAAAAAATTTAATGAGTTCAAAAACAAATGAGTAGATATTCAGCAATATGAAGAGGAGACAGAAAAGAGATTCAAAATATTTAAGAGAAACTCGAGGATGCATGGGACACAGTAAAGTAGTTTAATGCATGTGTAACTCAAGCCCCATAGCAGAGGAAAAAATAGAACAGAAAACTTATTTGGAGAAATAATGACTGCAAGTTTTCCAGATTTGTGAAATAAAACATCAACTTGCAGATCCAAGAATCTCTGCAACGCCCAGCCATGCAACTTCCCAGGCAACTCCACTCAGGGAAATTACAGTGCAGTTGTGCAAGCAGAAGGAAAACAGGAAAATCAGCGGTGGGGTTTTCCTCCTGGGAAAAAGAGTCCTATTACCGAAAATGTAACAATCATCCAAACAATACCAGACCTTTTCCTAGAGATAATAGAAGCTGGGAGACAGTGAGAGAACGGATTTGAGGAACTGGAATGAAAATCAAATTTCTAGGCACATTTTATATCAACAAAATGTCCTTTTAAAAATAAGGTCAATTTTTCATATAAACAAAAGTTGAGAACGTCCGTCACCAGCAGAGATGCACAATGAGAAATAGAAAAGAAATTACTCAGCTTAGAGGAAACTAATACAATGATGATCTACAGGAAAGAATTAGGAACAGTATATGGGGATATAAATTATTATCTTTCCACGTCTTAATTCCATTTAAGAACAAAAGATGGTTTCAAGTAAAATTAAATTATAAAATTAAAGTATACTAAAGTATTTAGAAATATGTAGCCAAATGATAGAGAACAGATGGAATTATAATGAATATCATTATATATAGTATATAGTGAAATATAATAAAACATTCTTCTTAATACTGAAAATACTGTGGCAAGTGTTTTAATTTCCAGAGCAAACATAAAATAATAATACTAAAATAAAAGAAAACAGAGAAATGAAAACAGTAAGTAGTATGCTAAAAAAAAAAGGTTTCATTAAGCTAAAAAGAAAAAAAATGGCAGTGAGGAAACGAAGGAAAATTAAACAAACATCTAGAAAAAAATCTATAGAATAGACCTAAATAAAAACAAATGGGGGTCGGGGATTTAGCTCAGTGGTTCCGCTGCCTGCCTCGCAAGCGCAAGGTGCCAAATTCGATCCATGGTACAAAAAACCCCCACCAAAAACCGAATAATTATAGTAAATTTTTAAACATAAGTGAGCTCTATTTTATGATTAAAAGACAATGAATCAGAATGAGTTTTCTTTTTAAAAAGAACCAACATATGCTTTTTATTTTTAAGAAATGTAATTCAAATAATACAGACTAGGTAGAAAATAAAATGGAAGCAGTGGGTCATGCAGATAATACACATAGTAAAAACAGGGTTGCTGTATTAGCACCATATATAGCTGACTTTAGGACCAGAAGTGCTTCCAGAGACAAATAGAAAATATCTCATTAAAATGTTAATCCCTGAGAAAGATCATGATATTTTTAATTGTATCTGAACTCAAAACAGTGCTTCAAAATAAAAGGGAAAAAAATTACAGAACAGAATAGAGAAATGGTGAAATAAACACAGAGGGTTTTTTTCTTCATTAAGTTTATTAGTACATTGTAGGTACACAATACAATTACATTCATTATTGGGATCTTGTACCTTTACATGATGTATCTTGGTTCTTATTTTTTCCCCTTCCCCTGCCCTCCGTTCACCCCCTCCACTCTTCCCTATTTACAAAGACTTTGTTTCCATTTTTTCCTTTTCTCATATTTTTTCTTTTCCCTTCTTTCCTTTCCCCTACCCCTCCCACTTCCCCTACTCCTTTAGATCTTTTTTTCCTATTTCACATTATCAATTATACATTTTGATCCTTATTTACACTTTTAGTTTCTCATACCAGAGAAACTTCGGTATTTACACATGAGAGTTTTAACACTGCTGTCTTTGTAATTCATAAAACAAGTAAGCAGTATCACTACCAATATCAGAAATTTGAACAACGCTCTCAACAATTCGACTTTGCTGACCACTGTGAACCATAACAACAGATAAATACAGAGAATGTATTTTAAGTCCACATAGGATGTTCTAAGTGATAGAGAATTTCTTTTAAAATTTCTGTCCCCCCTCTGAGAAGACAGTTGTCTTTTAATTTTTTATTAGTCCATGTTTTTAGTACACTCCTTGTGTGGGACTGGTACATGTACACACATCTCAACTCCTTTTCTCATGCACTTCTCCTCCTCTCTCTCCCTCTATCTCTTGATTCTCTTCCCATTTGAGAAAGATCAATCTTCATACTTACTATTGTCTATCTTTTATTTAGCCTTTTATAATTTGGGTTTCTCATATAAGTGAAACCCTGTGACATTTAACTGTCTGTGTCTGATTTATTTCACTTAACATTATGGTCTCAAGGTGCACCCATTTTCCTATAAATGACTCAAGTTTATCTTCATGGCAGAGTAGTACTCCATTGTGTGTAAATGGATATATAGGCCATTTCTAAGTTTTAGCTATTATAAATTATGCTGCTAAAACATGAGTACACGTGGATTACTGTAATATGTGTTTAACTCTTTCAGGAAGATAACTAGAAGGGAATAGCTGGGTCCAGTGGAATTTCTAGCTTTTATTTTTTAAGGAATTTTCACAATGATTTTCACAGTATTATATTGTACTAGCATGTACTCCCACCAAAATATAAAAGGCTTCCTTTTCCTCCACAGTCTCACCAGCACCTTTTATTCTCTGATTTCTTGATGATGGCTATTATTCTGGAGTAAGATGGAATAGAGAGTGTGTTTTAAGTGAACATGGACTGTTCTTCATGACAGGCTATATGCTGGTTCATAAAACAAATGTCAATGAATTTCTGCACAAGGACATCATATATCTTGTGTTCTCTTTCTATAATAGAATTAATCTAAAAAAAGTAGCAATAATATATTTTGAAAGTACCCAGTGTTTGAAAGTTAAAGCACATACTAATGAATAACATGTACACCAAAGAAGAAATCAGAATAAATAAAAATATAGAAATATTGAACACTTGCCCCAAGTTGAAGAATGAGGCCAAGGTTTGTATTCTCATCGTTTCCAACTCAACATTGTGTTGGAAGTTCTAGCCAGGACAATATAGTAGGAAGAAATAAAAGACAAAAATATTGGAAAATAAAAAGATAAATTATCTTGATTCAAGTATAACATAATTATTTCAGAAGATATTTGTCATTGGCACTGCAGAAAATTTTAAGAAAAATACAAAAAGACTACTAGAAATGAGAGGTAAGTTTTTTAAGGTTGGAACTATAAGATCAATGCTTGAAAATTAATTGCATTTTAAGGTTAAAATCTGTATTTTTATTTACCATAGAATCAAAGATATAAGACATTTAGAAATAAAATGAGCAACAGATATGCAAGACCTCTATGCTGACAGTGCTGACAGTGTTGTACAAGCTAAACTAATGGAAAGAATAGCATTGTTATGCATTGAAAAACTTAATACTGTTAAAATATAAATCCTCTCTAAACTGACATATAGTTTTAATTAATCTCCATCAAAATTTCAACAGGGTATCTTCTTATAAGCTGACAAGTTGTTTTGAAAAGTCCCATGAATACAGAAATGTAGTAGCATAGCGAAGGGAATCTTGAATAGAAAAGGTTGGACTCTGTACATTGTCCAGTTTCAAGGGTCCTTATAAAGCTACAGTTATAGTAAGCAAGACAACACTGATGTAAGGACATATAACAGATCAGGGGAACAGAACAGAGGGGAGAGAATGAGGTTCACATTTAGAATGACAAGGCAATTTAATGGGGGAAAGGAAACCATTTTTGACAAATGGTGATAGAAAAATAGATCAACATATTGAAAACAATTAACATATCCTACCTCATCCCATACAAAAAGTTACACAACATTTCACAGAGCCTTAGAGCTATAGGTAGAAACTAAAATCACTACAAGAATAAGATTTACAAATGGATTGAGCTTTTATAAGACAAAAACCTTCAGAGAATTTTAAATTGATAAAATGAACTTCACCAAAACTAAGACATCTTCTTATTAAAAATCACTATTATGAAAAATGAAATTATTTGCAAAATAGAGACCTAATGAAGGGCTTACCTCCAGAACAAGCCTTAAAAAGACCATCTACCAATTAAAAAATAGAAAACTGATCTTGAAGAGGCATTGCTAAAAAGAGATATGAATGGCCTTCAGCCCATGAAAAAGATGTTCCACATCACTAGTTGTTAAGTTAAAACCAAACACTATTTTACACCCTCTAGACAGGCTAAAATAAAACTAAAAGGCTGACAAACTTGAATCTTGTGAGAATGTGGTACAGTTGAACTCTCCGCTGATGTTAGTCATGTTATGTGGTTGAACAGATACCTATTCTCTAGTCAGAAATTCCACTGCAAAATAATTACCAAGAAAAGTGAAAGCATGTGCTTACAAAGAGATTTAAAAGAGAATGTTCAGAACAGCTTTATTCATAGTAACAGGAAATAATTTTAAAAATCAAAATATCTATCATAGGAGAATAAGAAACAAATTGTGGTAATATCAGACATTAGAATACTGCTCGGCAATTAAAAGGCACTTCTGATGATACAAAGACTTTTAGGTGTTCCAAAATGATTATGTGGTACAAAAGAAGCCATTCTCCCTCACTTCCCCAATGCATGTTCAATTATTTTATTTTTATAAATTTCAGGAATAGAGAAAATTTATTTTTGCTGATAGAAAACAGAACAGTAGCTGTCCCTAAGGTAGGGAAGAAATTGTATGAGATAAAATACTAGTGAACGGGATGATAGAAATGTTAACCTTCATTAAGGCATTGGTTACAGGGTTTGGAGGTTCGTAAAGCATCATTAAATTATACTCATAAGATATATACATTTTACTATGTGTAATTTTAACTCAATTTGTAAAATGCTTGAGCAAGGCCACCATTAATCCTATGCTGTTGGTTGTAAAGTCTGTGCCATGTGAATGGAACAGATAATGAGGTCATTTCTTCCTGAGTACTGCATTTCTCACCGAAAACATCAGGCACTTTGGACAAAGCCACTAACTCTTTCTTGTGACTGCGGTGCCAGTCAAGAAGATGTTGTCGATTTGCTCTTTGCTACATAGGGATGCAATATCATTCTTATCCAACTGTTAGCACAACTATGCTACACACAGGCATTATTTACACCATCACAACCATCACACCTCGGCTGAAGTAGAGCTCTCTTCTGATTAACAAAATTAAATCATTTCTTTTTAAATTAAAAAACACATCTGCAGTCTAACTACTAACACATTTCTTTTACTTTTATGTATATATAATGAAAGTGATCACAGGTAAAATATTTTGTAAAAGGCACCTTTTTTGGCAAGTAAATTCTCCACAATGTCCCCATCAAAATGAGAGATACTTTGATGAACATTAAACTTCCTTCTTTTTAGTGGACATAAAAACGAGGGAGTATTAATTAAATGAAATTAATTAGTATTATAGTAAGAGAAATTAACATAAATACCAGAAATAAAAGGAGAAAGTAGAAGATAAGTTAACTCCTTATTTAGAAGTTGTTAAGGGTTGCTATCAAAACATTTGCACTCAAATCATATCAGAATTGTAATAAATGAGGAATTGATATCAGTTGGTTTGACAATTCTCCGTTATTGTAACATTAAAACTAATTGTTATGCCATAAATTGCAATAATTATTTATCAATGCCCTCTGGTCAAATTGACCTAGCAATAGTTATTCATGAAGTTATTTGACAGACGCAGACATGATACCCACATCAACTGATTAGAATCTAAATACTTTATGGCCTCTAGCACTGTGCATATACAGTTGTATTATCAAGAAGCATGATTTCCAATCCCTTCTGAAAAACAATACAAATAGTTTTATTACCCACCTGCTTAACACAATTACTGAAAGAATACTTGCTAATTTTTAATGAAAAAATTTCAAGAATGTTAAAGGTGCATAAAACATAGGTAGAGAAAGAAGGTATTATAGTATTTTTCAGGAAAGAGTTGTAGAAGTCTTAAAGTTACATATATTTCAAACACCCTATAAATCAGTATTGTTAATTACCACCATTCATAAAATTTAATTTTTATTAAAAAAACCACATCTTCTTTATCCAGTTTCCAGTTGATGGGCACTTGGGCTGTTTCCAAGCTTTAGCTATTACAAACTGTGCCGCTATAAAC
>NW_004624830.1:4093391-4170277 GCF_000247695.1 Heterocephalus glaber | reverse complement strand
CTAAAATGTACCAATAAGTATATATATATATAAATTTTTAAAATTTAATTTTTATCACAAGTGAAAGGCCAAAAAGTAACATAAATTTAAACAATATAGCAATTTTTTACTTTATAGGTCTATATTAAAATACAGAAAAAATTTTTGAGACAGAGTCTTGCTATGTAGTTCAGACTGGTCTTGAATTAACTATGTAGCCCAGGCTGGACTGGAACTTGCAGTGATCCTCCTGACTCAGCCTCCTGAGTCCTGGGATTACAAACATGTGTCACCACACCTGGCTTTAAAATATAGAAATTTTAAGTATTTGAGCTTAGATAAATATAAGCTCTTGTGAATATGCATTTCTAATTAGTTAATAGAATTTAATGTTTTCCTGACTTTTAAAATGAACTTGTTAGTGCAGATTATTTGGATTATTTAGGTACACAACAAAATCATAAGGTCCAAAGATTTCCCACACATTTTCTGCTCCTATACATGGGCATTCTATGTTATTACCAGCATCCCAGGACAGGGGTACATTGTAACAGTCACTGAACCTACACTGATACATAACAATCACTCAAACTCCGACATGACAGTGCGTTCTTGATGTTGTATATAATTTGAGTTTGAACAAGCTTATAATGACATGTATTGCCATCATAGTATCACACAGACTTGTTTAATTATCCCCCATGCCTTCTGTGCCCCCCAAATCCCTCCTTTCTCCCTAATCCTGGATAAGCACTGATCCTTTTGCTATCACCATACTTCTACCTTTTCTAGAATGCCATATAGTTGGACTCACACAATATATAAGCTTTTTTAATTGGCTTTCTTCACTTACTAATACGCATTTAAGTTTCTTGTGTGTCTTCTCATAGTTGGTGAGTCATTGCTTTTTAACACAGAGTAATTTTCCATTGTCTGAATTATTCCTTCATTTATTCATTCACTTACCATAGGACTTGTTGGCTGCTTCTAAGTTTGAAGAACAATGCATAAAGTTGTTGTAAACTGGCACATGCAGGCTTTTGTGTGGACATATACAAACTCCTCAGGTAAACACCAAGCACCATGACCTCTGGGTGGCAGGGCAGGGCTATGCTTACTTCACAGGAAGCTGCCAAACAGCCTCTCCCAGGGGCTCTGCACTGTGCCTTCCCACCAACCATGGATGAGCATTCCTGTTGCTCCACATCCTCACCAGCATTTGATGTTGTCTGAATTCTTAATTTTGGCCATTATCCTTGGCTTTTAGTGGCCTCTAGTTTTTGTTTTAATTTGCACTTCTTTGATAACATATGACATGATGCATCTGTTCATATGTTCATTTGGATTTGAATATCTTCTTTCTTGAAGTGTCTGTTAAAGTCTTTGGTTCATTTTTTAATCCAGATAATGGCTGAATTACAAAATCACAAGATATAAGATTAATATACAAAAGTCAGTTGCTTTCCCTATGTACTGACAAAGAGTAAATGGAGAAAGTGAAATATTCTGGCATAGATTTAACAGAAATGTCACAAGATGGAGATGAGGAATACTACAAAGCTCTGATGAAAAATCAAAGTGCATAAAAAGGAAAAGATATCCTGTTTATATAGAGAGACAATCAATATTTTCAATGTATCAGTTCTTCCAATATTGAATTCAACAGATTCCCAATTGAAATCTAAGCAAGGTATTCTGTGTATGTCAATAAACTGATTCTAAGTTTTATCTGAAAAGTCAGGATCCAGAATAGCAAACACAATTGGTGAAGAACAAAGTTGGAAGATGAACACAACATAATTTCAAGGATTACAAGAAAGCTCCACAATCAAGATAGTGTAGAGTTGGTACAAGAACAGACACATAGATCAACAGAAGAGAAAGCCTAGAAGTTGACCTACACAAGCAGAGTCATGTGATCACTGACAGTGTAGCAAAGGCATAACAATGAAGAAAATGAAACTATTTCAACAACTGATGGTTACAACTACACATTCTCGTATAGAACATGAATTAGATACATTCATTACACTCTTCAAAACAAATCAATTCAAAATAGATCATAGACTTAAATGTAAAATACAAATTTATAAATCTCTTAGAAGAGAACACAGATGTCTACAGTTTTTATGAAGCAAAAAACGTTGACAACCATAGAGCTGTTAGTGCCTTTCTAGGTACAATACCAAAGATAGAATGGTTCAAAGAGAAAATTGAGCTGCATTTTATTAAAATTAAAAATTTCTGTCCTGCAAGAAAAATGATGTAGGGAATGAAAAGACAAGGCATAGACTTGGAGAAAATGTATGCAAAAGATAACTAATAAAGTACTTTATTTTTGGAGCACTTTATATTTCTTTAAAAAATTGAACAGAAAGTACACAGATTTCCATATACACTCCTTCTCTACCCATATTTTCCCCTTCTGCTAACAGTATGCATTAGTGTGTTAGATTTCTTCAGCTGATGAACCAATATTGATGCATTGTTAACTAAAGCCACTCCTTACCTTAGGATTTACTTCTTGTGCTGTGCATTTCTTTGAACTTTGAAAAATGAAAAATGTCATGTACCTACTGGAGAATTGAGAGTAATAGTTTCCTTGTCTTAAAAATCTCCTATATCTCAACTCTTCTCCTTCCGCTGCACCTTACTCTCCCAACTCCCACACCATCATTTTATCCACTCTACAGTTTTGTGTTTTCTAAACTATCTTAGAGTTGGAATCCTACAATGTGTAGTTTTTTAAGATTTGCTTTTCCATTACCAATATCCATTGAAGATTTCTCCAAGTCTTTTTATGGGTTAATTATTCTGGTTTGTTTGTTTTTTTAGACACGGTCTCACAAAGTTCCCCGAGTTTGCCTCACCCTCGAAACCCTCCTGCCTCGGTCTGGCCTAGTGCTGTGATCACAGGCATGTGCCACCAGGCCTAGCTCTCCCTTTTCTCCACAGGACAATTCTTCATTTCATGATTATGCAGCAGTTTATCCTGTTACCCACTGAAGAATACTTTGGCTGCTTCCAGAGTTTTTTTTGCAATTATGAATAAAGTTTCTATAAACATTCATATTCAGGGGATTGTATAGACAAATCATCTCAATTCCTTTGGGAAAATACCAAGGTGCATAACTGCACAGTAGGGTTATCATTAGCTTAGAAGAAGCTGGACGTCTTCTACAATGGCTGTACAATTATGCCTACCAGGTGACAAAGAATGACACGTTCTGTGGTCCCAAATCTTCGCCAGGGTTTGCTGTTGCCGGGATCCTGGATTTTAGCCACTCTGAGAGCTTGCAGCGTTATCTCATTGATGTCTTAATTTGCCTTTCCACAGTGATGGGAGACGTAGGGCATGTTTCTCGTGCTTACTTGTCCTGTGTGTACCTCCTCTAATGAGGCATCTGCTCAGAAATTTTACCCAATCATTAACTGGACAGTTTTACTTCCTATTGTTGAATGTTAAGATTCTTTGTAACTTTGTGTACCACTCCTTTATTAGACATATATTTTTATAGTTATTTCCTAGGAGAAAGTGAACTTGTTTATATAGGCTAAATATATTTCCCCAAAATTGTTATTTAACTAGTATTAAATCCAAATATGAAATAAAAATTTAGAAAACACATATGAACTGAAAGCAACAAATATTTCCTTACTTTCTTACTCTAAATTTTAAACTTGGAAAACAAACTATTGTGTCAAGAATAATAAAAGCAAAAACATAAAGTCTTGAGGTATAAACAATCTAACACAGAACCGGGGACTGGGCAGCTTATTTTCATACAATGCAAGATTCCTTATGTAGTGCAGTGCCAGCCTACTTACACTTGAAGAAAACTCTGTACCTGATATTGACCTTTCCAGGAAACCAAGGACAACCTTTTTCACAGATTAAAAGACCATAAAAGTGCTAGTCCTGGCATTTCCAGAAGCACTAACTGAACCTCTAAGGAGAATTATTTGCCAATAGAAAAAAAAAAAAAGGTGTAGATGAGTTTCTATAATATGAATAGAAGGGAAGCATCTCAAATCAGCTATTTCGTAAAATGAGTTAGCAAGAATGGCCAGATGCCTTCCTCATGTGCAGTGTTGTGTTATAATTTTGCTTTAAAAACATTCCTTGGGGTAGTCAGCAGGACTCTGGCCTTTTAACTTGGAGCATGCTCCTACAGTGAATCTCGTCTCCTCCACGCTCAAATAGCTGTCCACAGCTGCTGCAGATTGATTTATCCCGATAATGGCTGCAGCCCAGGAGCAAAATGTCACTGTGAAACTCCAGCAGTGTAAGGTGTGTCTTGTCTAATAGAGCCTGGCTTAACCTTGTCCTAAAATATATTCGCATCTGCACAAATTCATAAAGGAATGTGCAAATTAATTTAATATGCAACTTCTAAATGTATTTAATATGCAACTTCTTTTTTTTTTCATCCCACGATGTTTGGGAATTTTTTTTCTTTTTGGCAAAAAAACTTAGCCTTCAAAGTGTTGAGGAGACTGCAGGGGAGACACCATAGCACCCAGAGCAGGAGGCAGCCAGACACCAGACAATGCCAGACCCAGATTTTCTTCAGCTAGCAACACCTCAGACCAATTCAAGACTCAATAAGCATCATGGAGGTCCCTACAGTAACAGAAAAATAGGCTAGTCAGAAAAGAATGAATGTGAACTACATTCTTTTCAATCAAATTCCTTAAAGAGGCTTTAAACATTGCAAATAAGTCAGAGATCTATGTGTACAAAAAAGTAAGATGGTGAAATCTACAAATAAAATGTATTTTTCAAAATATGAACACATGCTATTATATTTATTATGCACAAAGAAGAATACTTTATGTTCAGGTTAATTCTCAGTTTGAGTCTTCAGGCATCTTTACCAAAGAGAATTTTCTGACACACCCACTCACTTAGAGTAGAATCATGTTGTCTAAATGTTTCTAAGACCATTCAGGTGTGAAGGCCTTGTTTATAAAGCCTTTATGTAATAACCTACTTCAGACCAAAGGAGAATAAGATGTAATATGCAATTGAAGATATTAATCTGATTTGGAAAAAAGGATTCAATGCAGACTTCCAAATTTTCTCTAAGAATTTCTAAGAAAATAGTATAATTTTTCTGCTTCTGTTCTCAAGCAATAACTTATAGGCTACTGTTAAGAAATAATCTATTGATAATGTCCAAAATACTAGTCAAAGTTATTGCAATATTACTAACAGCCAATTCACAAGATCACTAAAAACTACTTAGTGTGAATTAAAGAAACATGAATTAAAGAAATGGACTATGTCTAATCCTTATGTATAAACTAACATTTTTTAATTTCTTTAATGGCTTCTCGATTTTCTAAAATATTGGTGGTTGACCCAGTTTCATACATAGATTGAATTCAACCACTTTTAATACTAAATTAATTTTATTAGAGAGGTTGTTTTTTCCAGAACATTGTTTATATGTGCTTGTTTAAATTTCCCCAAAAATGTGAATATGGATCTCATCAACACATTCTACACTAGAAAAATTATAGTGATTTTCTAAAAACACCAAGTTAATTATTTCAGATCTATTTAATGTAGACCATTCCTATTTAGAGAATGTCTTAAATAGAATTCCTTTCCAGCAGTAAAGTTGTACAGTAATTCCTAATTCATGTAATAGTAAAAACATAACCCCAGGTTTCAATGATTTAAGTAAATTTTAAAATGTGAATGTCAGAAAAAAATAAAAGAAATACCTGCAATGATAGATGTTAAGTAGAGAGACAATTAGGTCACTAAATGGAGACAGGTCCAATGAAACATTTGATATCGTGTAAAAGAGCATTGGGTATTTACTGAAAAAATGATTTTTAAATGGAAAGTTCATACACAAACCATTAGTTTTAATCTGTGAAAAATAAGTGATTCTGTCATAATTAACACATTTATATGAAAATCAGATCATCGTTCATTCTGTCAGTTCATGACAATATTAACAAATACTCTGTGCATTGAATTCCAGACTCTGCATGAAGAAGAAAAAAAGTGTGGAGAGGTTTCAGTGCTGAAGCTAATGGCCACATGTAAGAGTCAGTTAAATTGCAAAATGTTGACAGATTGACATAAGACAATCACACACATTTTAATTTTGTTTTCTGAAAAGAAAAAGGGCTCTCTATTCAGGCTTATTGGTTGTTACTTCCAAATAGAATTGGCTCTGGATTCAGTTGAGTAATTGCTGTTTGAATTTTAATATATTGAGAGGTAAATCACTGTATATTCACATACACTAAGAAAAACATAATTTTTCCTCTATGTTGTAAACTACTGTGAACCTCTTAGTAGTAAGTGATTCATAGCACCTTTTAAATAAGGAATAATGTATTTAACTTTGTAAGTAATTAATTTCACTCTGGACAAATAATTTCACTTCATCATTATGGATATCAACTTACTGGAATCAGGAAATCAGTGGCATTTTGATATATAAATTACATACATTTAAAAATGTTCTTATAATGGTTAACCTGAAATGACATGATTTCATCCTTTTGTCCAAGTATTGTTTAATGAAAGCAATGGGAGGGAGTTTGCCTGTGAGAAATAGAAATATCCACTGGGTTTGGCTGTACTGTTTTCTTCATCTAGGTGTGAGGGAGTAAGACTAGGGAAAAAAAAACTGTTTCCTGTTCATCTGACAAACATATTCATCTACAAGAAGACTGCATTTCTCCCCTCTGCCATTTGTGCTGCCCCAGACTGCAGGGTCCAGCCACATGGCAGCCGCACCTGCGTGACAGGCTCTGATGTGCATGTCTTTGGGTAGACGCAGTGCCCGTGGCCATGTGGAAATGACTGTGTAATGCTGCGCTGATACCGGCCAAGTAATAGAATGTGGTGCCGTTAGGAACATTATTCATCATTGATGAGCACATACCTTTTCTAGTGAAACACATACATTTCAGGAAGAGATGCATAGATCATTCACTGAAGCACATTTATTATAGCAAACTGTGTACCTCAACTAATGAAACACATAGATCATAGAGTAAAATGATTATACTTATATTGAGCAGATTTAACCATTTATGGATATTTTGGGGACAAACCAGTTCTGGTGAGCAGGCCAAGGCTGAATTTACACTTAAGAAACAAAGCACTTTATGGATTAATTTTTATTATTTTGTACTTGCTTTGCTGATTAAAATAAAGGAGTTTTGTGTGTCTGTAGCTCTCTGTTTTCCTCTGCAATTATTTATACACAATTAAAAGGATATAGCTTTTAACTTCCTTGCCAGTGTGTTAAGCAGAATTAAATGTGAGAAGCAGTGAGAAATTGAAATATGATGTTGAGAGAAGGCAGGGTACACTTGGGGGTGTCAATTTATTGTTTCCTTTCAAATAAAATTTAGCACTTGCATTTTGACACAGGGGTATTCGAGGACAGGCAGCACATCTTGACACAATCTGCCTTTATCTGCAGTAACAAATGCCAAGGAAAGCCAGAAGGAGGATGTGAGTCAGTGCCCTGCCCTGCCAGGGTCAGCAATGAACTATCAATTCCCACTGTATAAATTCAGTTAGCCCCAGCCCTCGGCAGCCCTGAGGAATAGAGAGGGTCAAACACTTTGTTTATGACCGAGGCATCCCTCAGTACACCCAGCCTGGACCATAACCCTAACTCACCAGCCCTGGGGATGGATGTGAATTCCAGGCTCAGGCACTAGTGAGGACGTAATTCAGGTGGACAAACATTACACTGAGAAACTTGGTGAGGGTGGTCTGATGTGTATCCTTTTTCTCTGCTTGTCTGAGCCTGGGCTTCTCTTGAAGCCTTGCATAATGGCCTTCACCAGCTTCTGACTTTATTTTGAAAAGCAAAATTAACTTCAGGGATTGTTTTCTCCACTTTGCTTCTCTTTGACCCTATAAATACTTGAGTTGAGCAAAGATTCAAAGGAGTAAAGGGAGAAAAGCAAGATCAAATGTGAAAAATGATTCATTCCCAAAGGAAGGTAAGCAAAGCTTTTCTATGTGTATAATATAAAATTAGTGTTCATTCCTTATTTAGTGCAACATTTCAACTCAAATTTCAATCACCTGTGGTCGGGATGTAGCTCAGTGGCAAGGTCCTGAGTTTGATCCCTGGTATTGGAAAAAAAAATTCCATCACCTATCTACAGAAAATCTTAATTTTATCTTCTTTTTAAAGGATTTTTTTCCTTGAGATCCAAAACATTATTTTAGAAGACCTTTCCCTATTGATGCTTATAGCAGGTTTTAAGATTGCTTCCTTTTCCAACTTGGACTTGAAAACTTAACAATATTCATTATGTTTGAAAGCTACTATTTTTAAATTTGCTTGTAGTAGATTGCTATTCAATCTTCTGTTTTCAGTCTCTTTATTCCCATCCCCCACACCACGAAGCCTAGTGTCCTAGGATACAGAGGTATAGGAGATAAAATTGGATTAACTGGAATATTCAACGGAATGCACAATGGATTTTTCCTGAGATATTCCACTTTTCCTTAAGTTATGGGACTCATTTCATTATTCGCTGAACCCTCCAGTGACCCTGGGATTTCACTATATAATTTATGTTTCCTGATATGATTCAACAGTGTAATCTTATGATTTATGTGCTTCATTTATAATTTGATCATCTCAGTATAATGCATGTTTTTCTACATGATTTATGTACTTTATCCCTTAATATATGTGTTTTGCTCTATGATATATGTATTCATCAGCTATGTATTATGGGCCCAGAGGCACATGCCTGGGAGAGGCAGGAGAACATCCCGGCCCGGGGGTAAGTCCGGAGGTTAATTGCAATCAATTCACCTTCCACACAATTACACTTTCATCCACAGGAGCTTGTGAAGTGAGCAGGCTGAACATAGCAACAGCAGGGAGGCAAGTGTGCCAGTTTCTTTTTTCCAAGATCCAAGAAAAAGCCAATTTCAGCCTCAGATCAGGGAATCTGAGTCTTACTCTTTGGTTTTCGCTGGAAAAAAAAAAAATCTTTGAGGTGTCATTAGTCACATGCCCATCCTTCTAATAGAACCTGATTTGAGCTGTAACAAACACATTCACTGAAAGACTGGCAACAATAAACTTTCTTTTCACATACGCAGTTTTAAAAATAATAATTACTTAAGAATCATATTGAAACAACTCAGAATTTCTCCATAAACACTCTTCGAACAAACTTATGTTAAACTTATGATTTCAACAAATATCACTGAATTATGTCCAGCGTTTTCATCTTCTGAAGGGTTCTTTTCTGTTGTGATTACCCAGTTGCTACTTTTTCAGCACACATGTAGGAAACCCTTACTTTGCTCCAGACACTAAAAAATGGTCCAAAAGCCCTGTTTCCATAGCATTTCCATTCTGTGGTGGGAAACAGATAATAAACGAGCCAGTATAGCAAACCACGTGATAGATGAAAATATAATTGTAGATGAGAACTCCTAGTTGGGATGGTGATATTTTAAAATTGAGTAGGTGCTCAATAGAAGCTTCTTTGCGGAGGAGATCATAGAACAGGTGGGCAGGAGGTGAGGGAGGGGGCTGTTTCTACGGCTAAGGGAGCAGTAGGTGCAAAGCGGAGATAGGAGATTGCAAAGCGCCTCGTATAACTCGGACAAAACAAGGAGACCAACGAGGAGGACAGGAAATACTAGGTTAACGGGAGTGGAGGAAGGTGACGCCAGGGAGGTGTACGGTAGAAAGAGATCGATCGAGCGGGTTCGTGCAGACCATTGTAAATGTTTTGGATTTGACTCTGAGTGAAGAAGGCCCGCAGACCCGAGCTCCTAGGGCTGCAAAGGATCTCGGGTCCGGGGGCTCTCCAGAAGCTGGGCAAGTCTGGGGTCGTGGGTGGAAAGATGCAGTCATCTGAGGCATTTAGCAGCAGAGATGGTGAAAATCATCAGATTCTAGATTTCTTTTTCAGGCTGAACTGACAAATTCTCTGTAAAACTGAATATAAAGTGTGAGAAAGAGAAGCCAGTTTGTTTCCAAGCACATTAAAGTAGAAAGATAAAGCAAAAATTTGAGTATTTGATGAATGTACTTATTTCCTGTTAAAAATAAGTACGTGTGAATGGACTGCATGGTTACTCATTTGGAAAGAGTCTGTTCGCAACTAGAGACTAAGTTATTGGGTTCATGTTTTTTTATTTTACTAATTTTATTGGTATATTTTAGGTATACAATATAATGACATGCATCATTAGAGATTTGTGCCTTTACATAATATATCTTGATTCTTATTTTTTCCCCATTCCCCATGTTTTCTTGACACATGGTCATGCTACAGCGAGTCATTTCTGTGTCTTTTTTCAATGAGTGTCTAGTATTTTACCTTCCGGTCTGGGTTCATCTCCACACAGGGAGACTATATGCATGTGTCTGTGTATAAATCTGTGAGTACTTTTAATTCAAAAATAGAAGTAAAGAAAAATAGAATGGAGAAATACGAAAGTATAAAGTTATTGTGTTTTGCTTTGTCTAGTAAATTGAAATCATTTCAAATAATTCAATCCATATTCTGTGCTTTTATCAGTACATACTTGAAAGAGCAGTGCTTTACAATGAGTAAAACTGCATGAAATCTCTTAATGACAGAACAATATGCAAAAAGCTATAGAAAGGGAATTATACAAGGTTTTGTTCTTAAAATAGATTGTGATTATTAAAAATTGTTTCCAATTCATTTATATACAAACACCTCTTAAAAATAACATTTGTTTACCCTCATTTATGAAATTAATTAAAACTATATTTAATTTGATTTTTCATCTAATGTCCTTTCAATCTAATTATAAATTCTACTCATGTCCCTATTGTCACCCAAGCCTTAAAATACTATAAAGAGTGTTCATCTTCTATACCTGAAAATTTAATTCTTTAAATACTTCAAGTCGAGACTTCCAAGTATGAAATTTCTATTTCAGGAAAAGGGATAATCATCATTTTGGTACCTATATGTATGTATGTTTGAGTAAAGGATGAGTGAGAAAAATCTTGGCTAATGTTTCACTAAGTTATAAATTTAAACAGTAGATGCTTCACCTTATTAGGAAACAATCTTTGAAAAGAAAAGTTGCAGAGCCCAGGATTTAGCTTAGTGGTTTCACCGCCTGCTATGCAAGCTCAAGGACCTGAGTTCAATCCTCAGTACCAAAAAAAAAAAGAAAAAAAGAAAAGTTGCTAATTTTGGCTTTTTGAATATCCTTTTAAAATACTGATTATTTTAATTTAAATAAATTGATTTCCAAACCTTATTAATTGTCAGGACAAATGTCTCAAAATTACTTGAATTGTGAATTTTGAAAAGAAAAATGATTAGTGGTAGACTTATAAAAATATTTCCCAGTGTTTAAATAAGAGATCATTACATGCCAATTCTAGGATATTCAAAAGAATACCATCATTCTTTCATTAAAGTTACATTATAGGGCTGGGGATTTAGCTCAGTGGTTTCAATGTCTGCTGCGCAAGCGCAAGGACCCGAGTTCGATCTCCAGTACCAAAAATAAATAAATAAATAAATAAATAAATAAATAAATAAATAAATAAATAAAGTTACATTATGTAGTATATTCTAAATGATAGGAAAGATAATAGATGAAAATATTCTTATTTATTTCTATTTGTTTCCTTTTCTTGCCCAATATATAAGCATGCTTTAATATAATTTGAAAAGACAGTTTTACAATTGTATGTGTGTGTGTGTATGTGTGTGTGTGTGTGTGTGTAAAATCATCAAAACTAAGATTTTGATGTTTCTCCATTTTGTTGTATTTTGGTACATAATTTCTGGAGCACACGTCCCAGTATATGTATTCTACATGACCTCACTGCATAGAACATGCAAATTCCATATCACTAATCCTCCCTTTTTAATTCTAAAACAAAAAAATAAACAAAGGAAGTCTGTATTGACCAAAAGTGGTTTAATGGAAAAATCTCTGTGATCCTTCTAACAAAAGCATTTACTAAAGGAAAGAGTTAAGGTATCTAAGTTCCCATGCAAAAATATAATTTGAGAACTTCTTATCTCTAATTAAATTTTCAGTTGTTAAAAATGAGTTAGATTCCCCATCCAAGAATGTACTGGTCAAGGGCTTTGAGCTTTTGTTGGTGTTTCTCTTGGCAGTGGGATCGAACCTAGAGCCCCACACATTCCAGGAGGCAGGTGCCTCACCCCGAGCCCTGACTCCAGCCTGTAATACTGCTGCTTAGGAGCCATGACAAACGCATGGGCAGGGAAACGTCGAATATGAACTAAAGACGCTGAGCCAGATGGGTCACATCAGAATGAAAAGACTTCCGTGACAATTCCTGGAAAAGACAGGACATGAACAGAGACCCAAAGGATCTCAGAGGCTAACGCAGAAGAAAGCCCAGGAGGCTTCCGAGCAAGAAAAACTCCAGGGTTCCCACTGCCTGGGAGTGAACAGTCAGAGGGGAACTGGGCAGCAAGGACAGAGATGGGATTCCAGAGGATTTGGATTTTATCCTGTGGGCCAGGACTCATCAGCCCTGCGCTGGGCTATGCCGGTCACATCCGTGGTCCTTTTAGCTCTGTGCATGAGAGGACTGAGGGTTTGCCTGACCCCAGAGTGAGTCACCTCAGACTGTGGACTGTGATGCTCATTTTTCTCACTGTTTTCTATAAATGAACCGTGTTGTGACATAAGCAAGTTGGGAATCATCCCTTGCTAGTGGCAGCCCTTAGAGTACCTGGCCTAAGATAGACTTGTGTTCATCAGGGAGTCATCCTTCTCCCCAGTAGAAGACAAAGCCCTTCCCTCCGCAGCAGAGAACACACCGGCAGCAGCACAGGAAGGGGGCAGAGGGCTCACAGAGCCTCAGGGCCATGACTGAGGCTGGCAGCCCAGATGGAAGCACAGCCTCCACTTGTCATAAGGTTTGTGATTTGGAAAATGGGCGTTTCATGGAAATTTGAATGAATGAATGTGTGAAAAGAAGGTTGGTGTACAAGAGCATTTCTAGCCCTAATAGGCATGAGGTCCTTAGAAGAGGTCCAGAGAATGCAGAGTCAAGCAGAAGCAAGAACCCAGATTAGCAGGGACAGAAACCCACCTCTCAGTCATGTCCCCAAGAGGTTCTTCCAGCCCTCCAGTGGGGAGCAGCTGCACACATGTGTTTGCGTTGTACTTAACCAACACTTTCACGGTGGTTACAAGGTTACAGGAACTGTTCTGAGCCTTTAATCAATTTACTTACAGCACACCTCAACTCAATCATGTTGGGTCAGTATAATGTATAATTACCCTGGTTTTAGAGATGAAGAAACAGACTCGGAGAAGTTAGTAAAACTTCCAAAGTTGCACAGCTATAACCTTTTAACAACCTTGCTATGCGGTCCCATAGACCTCCACTGTCTATATTACATGATAATAATATGCACAACATAGAGTGACATCATGATATACCCTAATCAACAGGATATAATTTGACACACATATATTTAGGTATATAAAGCTTTCAATTATTAGCATTTTCACTCACAACAATCCATTTTTCAGATAGCAGTAATAAAGGGTTCCCAGAATATTAATAACACAGATTGTACATCCCTCCACAAAAGCTCTCAGAGATTTTTCTTTGCCCGTAAAATGGAATACAAGGTTGCTTTCATGCCTAGGAGTTAATCCACCCATTCCAATGTCTTCCTCCCAGGGTCGGACTCATTCTCCCTTCCAGGGCAAGTGTATTCCGTGTTCGAAGTCTCTGCAATGAGAGGCTCCCACCAATTGTTCCTCTGAAGCCACCTCTCAGGATTCTTCTGCACACTGATGTCAGAGACATTTTGAGATGCCACCTTGCTTTATGTCCTCCAGAGTATTTCTCATTCTTTTAAAAACTGATTTGTTCACTATAGAAAATGATGGAGCTCCCCTGCCCAGCAATGAAGGCAGGGAGGCATGGCCACATCTGGAGCAGGTGACAGGAGTCAGGCATGGTGCTCGGCCCTGCTTCAGTAAATAAGCAAACAGGCTGTCCACAGCATAGATTAGCTAAAAGCCTCCTTCAGTCAGCAAGGAAACCCTGTTTACCTTTTAAGGAAAACCCACTCTAGTGGCCAGCACAAAGTAGGTGATTTATGAAATTTGCTAAGTGTTGGAGAATCAGTATAACATACTTTGCAGAGCTTTGAAGCTAAGCAGACCTGCTTTGAATCCTGCTTCAATTAGAAGCATTTGGCAGATTATCTGACCTAGATGGGCCACAGATTCCTCAAACTTAAAATTAGGATAACTATAAATTGTATAATATATAGACTAAATAAAACAATGTTTGCTAAACTCATCATAGAACTTGGTTCTCAACAAATATTAGCTGTAATTATTACTACTGAAAAAATTAAAGTGAAAATTCTCCTTTTTACGTTGAATCAATGGATAAGAAACACATAGCCAGCAAGGGAAATTTTAAAAGAAATATAAAAATATTGCCTTTCTTTGTGTAGAAAATTTATTATTTATTATTTTGGCTTTACTTTTTGATTAAGATAACTGAGTAAAACAAATATTCATTGCTACTTAATATCTTCTCTGAAAATGCAGGAAGAAGAGAATAATCACTCAATTTCAAATGTTGAAAATTAGAATCCAATCAGACTATACTCCTTTGAAAGATGTTAAAATGAACACAAAATTACAAATTTATTTTTATATTCAGTTCAGGGTAAATATGTAAAAACTATCCAACACTTTGAAAACTATACCATCTGTCCTATTAAAACATCAAAAATATTCCCATTTAACATTAATTCAACTAATAGTGATATTTTACTCTAAAGAGGCAAGACATACATAATATGTTATAGCAATGTCATGAAAATATATCTATTTGCTAGTTCAGTGACAAATGTGTATGGCACTATTTTTGGTTACATTGTTATTTAAATGGAATACAAACTTTGTGTAAAGTAGAGTCACTCCACATAAGCAGAGTGATATACTGTGATACTATCCAACTGCTTTCATAATAAGACCCACAAAATGGTCATCCTTTGGAAAATTCAGAATTTATACTTCTATGGCCAATAGCTACCAAGCATGGAGATTCATTTCTAATTAGTAAGATTAAATATTTGTATTCTTTCTCAATCTCATGAACTTCTCATTGGTCAGCAGTGCAATTATAATATGGACATGATTTTGGCTCAAAAGTTTCGGCACTTTTATTCAGTTTGGGATGAATTGTCACCTTTCTCCTTCAAAAAAGGCAGCCTATCCCCATCAACAGATGAATGGATGCCAACAATGTGGTATTTATGCACCCTGGAGCACTACTCTGCCATAAAGAAAGACAAACGAGTCATTTGTAGGAAAATGGATGCACCTGGAGACCACAGTGCTAAGTGAAATAAATCAGACACACAAGCTTAGATATCACATTTTTTTCTTATATAAGAAATGCAAATTATAAAGAATAAAATAAAGGATAAATAAGAAGTCAGAAGATGGACCTTTCTCAAATGGGAAGGAGATCAAGAGATAGAGGAGGCAGACGGGAGGAGAGGAAAAGAGCTCAAAAAGGAATGAAGATGTGTTACGTGCACGCACCAACTCCACACGGGGAACGTAAACATCATGTACCTCAAATATGTACAAATGAAAAAATATATGAAAGCATTTCTTAATTACTCCCCAAATGAGAATTTTAATGGGGTTGCAAGTTAAGAGGAAAATCTCTGGGTTTTGACATGAAATACTTACTGATTCCCTGATAGATTTTGCCAAATCTTTTATAGCCAACCAGGGCTGGAAACCCCTCTCTCTTCCACTGCAGGTAGTGACAGTAAGCACAATCCTTATGAGCACATGCTAGCAAAGCCCTACAGCCCCGCAGTCTCACCAGCCTCAGAAAGGCCTTCCAGCTGGCCTGGGGGCTTGTCTAGATGAGAATACATAGCATCTGTATTGCTATGTTTATTTCCAAGCAGGAAGTTTTTAGAGTAGAGTGGACCCTTGACTTATAAACTCAATTCATTTGTGAGGTCTGGTTGTAACTCAAGTTGGTCAATGAAGGCACAGGCTCCTCTCCACAGCCTTCAAAGTCTCTCTCCTGCACACAGGCAGATCTTGGTGTCCTTAGAGAGACACTGGCCCAGGGTTTCTCAGTGAGCCCCACCTGGGAGAGGATGCTGTCATGTTCCTTCCAGAACTCTTTAAGGGTTAAATCTGTATCTGAGACAACTGGAAGCACAAGCAGCCAACTTTCAGGTTATAACTCAGGACATTGGTAGTAAGTTAAAACTAAAATTCCATTCTTAACCCAAGTTGTTCTTGTATCAGGCCAGTCAGAACACAAGGGTCCACTGTAAATTGAGCTATCTCAGCTAAAGAAAGAAATGATTTGGAGTAAGTTTTACATTTCTCTTTGATTATTCTATTTTGGAAAACCCATGCCACTAGAGTAAGCACCTATGTTTCTATGGAAAAAAAATTCATTGGTCCATTAAGAAGGCATGGTAGTAAGTGAACAAAAGGAATCACCAGCTATTTTCAACTCTTCATGCTTGAAAGAATAACTGTCCTCAGCTTGCTCCTTGGCTTTGGACGCATAGTCTTGCCTGACACAAGCTGAGCCCTTATAAGGATATTTTCCTTTTCAGGCTAAGTCACATGTGAAATGGTCCTTTAAAAATAAAAAGAATAAGAACAACAAGAAGCACTATTTTTGGTTTCCTATTAGAAAACATTCAAACTAGAAAACAAAAACACATGTGTCTGGTAGATTACAGTTATCAAACCACCTATGAGAACAATCTCAATTATAAAGCCCCCTCTGCTACTCCTGCCAGAATTTCCATACCAGCAGCTTTGTAGAGTTTAATAACTCTAAAAGCATCTAGGTTTTCTCTCGCTGATAGGATGGCTCTCTTTTGCTCTCCGGGTTCTCATCTGATTAGAAGTGAATGCTTCCAAGAAGGTCAGCTCAGGAAGCGAGAGAGTATTTAAAAGGCCCAAGCAAACAAACTGTTAAACTGCAAGCAGGATGTACAACACAGCTCTCTTTACATGAGGCTTGGGAGGCATTTTCCTGAACTGTCTGTGAAAGAGCTATGTCAAGCTCGGGGATTGAGGGAGTTGAAGAGAGAAGGCACAAAATTGCAATGCTTCCCGGAGTGGTCTAGCCGCCTCCATCCCCCGAGGCGCCTCCCCGCCTGGCCCTAGCCCCTTCCTGCTCTAATGAGAACACATTAAGCCTTTCTCAATGCCCCATGTGCTCTCTCACGGCAGAATCCTCCCATCACCATGCACAATGCGCTCCTCGGATTTCTAACGTTATAAAGAGAGAGAAAATGCTTTCCAGACAGCTCATCCAGCCCCTCCCCGGCGCTCAGCAGGGATTTAAGTGTGTCTACTTCCACTGAAAGTAAATGCATGTTTTTGCCCCAACTAAAAGAGACTTTCCCCGTCCCTCGCTCACAAAGGCATCTGTATATTCTCCTGGAATCTCACTCTTTCACTGTGGACATTGTCAGAATGTGCAATTGTGGACCACACACACGTAGTTTACATTCTGGGTTTATAAAACCTCCACATTTTCCTTCCTCACACACACACTGCCCGGTATTTTTAAGCTCTTCATGAAGCTAAAGGAAATATTTAACACAGCCAGTAAGCCTGTGAGTCCAAATTAATTTTAAGAGTAATTCTATCAATTAATTTCTATTTTATTTTTGTATTCTTTTAATTGCGTCGGAATCAAGTATTCCATTTTCAAATATCACCCCCCAAATTCTACCACCCATCTTATTTGGATGGATGTAAAGATTTCCCATAAATAATTCACATGAGGATTTTCAACGTCAGATAGTACAGTCAGTGGCCCAAAACTCTGACTTTTCTCCCTGTGGGAAATGCTTTCCACAGACCCACATTTTGCAGTAGCTCAGCCCAAGGACAGCTTGTGAGTCACTAGCAGGAAGGACAAGCAAGGGACAGTAGGGTGAAGCCTCCTCTGATGGGGGTTCAATGCTGGTAGCAATCCAGCTGCTCTGCTAGAGCCCCGAACTCCACCTCAGCATGCAGTGGTCCAGCAGTGTCTAGGAACACTGTCCAGATATAACACATGACCAATCTGTTGGAGGGAGAGCACATGAAGGTTTATTGTTTTATTCTTTGTAGGGGATTCTGTTTCTGTTGTTGTTGTTGCTAGAATTTAAGGACTATAACACCCCACCCCCGTAAGCAATCCATCTACTAAAACAAGGTTGGAGCTGCAAGAGGAAGAGACGCAATGTACCAATTTTACACTTTCAGCAGAACAGATAGCTGGCAGGTTTGGTGCCGGATGGGATTATAGGACAGAGAAGTATGTAGTTGGCTTGGAGTGACAAGTAGAAAGTACATTGTTCAGTGACACCTGGGTAGTAGCACTCCAATCAAATCCAAGGGACCAACCATCAGTACCAGTACTTCCCTTACCCTGCACTTTCCTCAGTTTGTTTCTGAGCAGGAAACATGCCCTTCCCCCTTGGACAAAACTAGACCTCTTCAGTCTGAGTGTCCACCTGACACAGTCCAGGGCCAGTGTGGAAGGACGCGATCAGCAGAGGGCCCAGCACCTTGCAGACAGTGTAGAAAGAAGAACTTGCTAGTTTTTGTTTTATTTGCCTTTGACAATTACTATCCAGTTGCTGTCCTTTAGGCATAACTTCTACCTAATATAATTTACTCGAGCCAACCCATGTTATTAACTAACATCTTTGTCCAAAGAAATCAAGAAATGTGCTAAGCACCCGGGAAAGTGGATGATGCTATATTCACAGTGTCCTTGTCCCAGGTCCGAGTGTGTCCTCACTTGGTCTAGGCTTTCTTCAGGTTCCCAGATGGGAGATGGCCCCACACTCCTTCCCACACCAAAGACAATGCCCCTCCAAAGACCAGCAGGAGACGGTCACTTGTGTGAGCGTTGGGGTAGCACACACAGTTCCCAAACAACGGGGAGGCTTGGGAAAACAGGCAAGATGAGACAGACTCGTGGTCAGTGCCTGCTGCCTACCTGCACTGGCCAGCCTTACCTCAGCCTTGTCTTGACCATCATTTCCCCCATCTGCAGCATGGCTGACTATGCCAGACATTATGTTGTGTTTTATTGCAGTTGGAAATGAACACAAGCCCATTTCTCACGGCAGGACAGTCTAACTTCTGCAGTCCCAGTACTTGGGTTTCTCTGTTATCAAATAATCTTCCTGGGTACCATCTCCTCTAGACTCCCTGCACCTGCTGTCTTTAGTCTGAGGGCTTAGGTGGTCTGAGTGAGAGGTTTTTAGGTTCTTCAGCATCCAGGTACCTAATCCTTTGATGTCTCTAGGTGCTAAGAAGAACCAGTGTTCATTCTGACTCTCAGTATACGTGCAATCCCACAAAGCAGCCAAAATAGAAGGTGAAATGAGTCTGGCTGGCTCGGTGTCTGCTTAGGTCTGGTTTGTAGGCAGCATCTGGCCAAGCATTCCTGACAAAGGCACTGTCCAAAATCACATTTTCACACAGCTTCCCAAGTTTCAAAAAGAAAACTCAGGGTGGAGGTTGTAGAGCTCCTTTTTCCTTCCTCCTCCTCCAAACTGAATGGTCTTCTTTCATGGGCTTGTCCTTAGCTTGGACATATTCAAAAACAAAAAGCTATCACATGTTCTTGGAGACAGGCCTGATTAACAAATCCAAATGTTTGATGTATTTTAGTGAAATAATCTGACAAGGAAAATTTCAGGTCTTAATTGGATGCTTTAATTATCTCTTTTTGGTAAAATAAATCTCATTGATAAAACAAAACCCAAATTCATATTTTTATTGCTGTGATGATTCTGATATTTTCAAGGATAAATTTCGATGGCTTATTCTTACCCGGTCCTCCCTGCCCCCTCCACAGTCTTTTATGCTTGTATGAGATTCCAGAGAATAGAAGGCAGTTTCAAAAGGCTGTGTAACTACACAGATATAGTTATTTTCTTACGATTGTTAGTAATCATGGGAACTTTTTATAGAACACCTAACATTTAAATGCAGCCTAGGGGAAGACAATAGCCCTTTGTGTCTGAGAGCCAGTCCTCCTCTTTCCCTTTGTTGTCTGCAGGATCTCACCCCTCTGTCAAAGTGTGACCACTCTAACCTTTCTTTCTCTCACCGCTGGCATCTCTGCCTCCTCCAAAATGCATGTTTGACTCTCCCGTGACACCTTTATCTGACACAGTCACAGCACCTCTTAGAGTAATGAGCAGGCATCCCCGACCCATCAGAAAGGTAATTAAAAAAAACGTTTAGATTTTTGTTTTCATAGACGTAACAGGATAAATGCAACTTGTGCTCAATTAAGCCCCAGTGTCAGCTCGAGGGGGAGGGGAGGAAGGCGCTTGAATCGGAGCAACTTCTGCGCTTCTAACTGAACCCTGGAGATCCGGGTGGGTGATTTTCCCTCCTCCACAGAAAGGCATCTTTAAATAAAGATGTCTTCATCTGAATTGACCACCATTTATAAAAGCAAATCTGGCCAGGGCTCTGCTGCTTATATGCCAGGAACATTCCTCCCCTTTACAATGGCATTTGCACATTTATAGGAGGAATAAAGAAAAAGATGTGTGATCCATGTGAAGGAGCCTTCTCTCTGCCATCCAGAGAAAGAAGAACTAAAAGGATTATAAAAGTTCAGATTAAAATGATATAAAATCTAGCGTTTGCCTCCAACCCGGTGCCTTGGTCCTCCGCAGCTAATCTGTATGCACCCTGTGACCTCCTCCCAGCGAACCCTGCTAAATATATTATTCCCACGGGGCCTTTCACTGCTGCTTGGTGTCAGAAATCAATATGTATGAGGCGCGTGGATGGGAATTTCTAATAGATCTGCCTGGCCCTGTGCTGCTTTTCAATATCTGCCTTGGACTATTAGTGCCGGCTCGGTGCCTGCGAAATAACCGAGATAATCTTTTAAGGTGCACTGTTAAGGTGGAACCTAAATGTTGCTGTTTCAATTAAAACAAAAAAAATGATATGCATAAATCAGTCAGATCTGGGTAACCTTGTATAGTCACTCCGCAAGGCTGATTAGAAACAAGGTGGGATTTAAGGCTTTTAGGAGTGAGATGTTATTTTTAACTTCTATTTAGAGCTCAGAGAAAGGTTTTACATTTTAAGGCTAATGAGGTGTTGGGGGGAGGGTGCCAGATTAGAAATGAAATTTTGAAAGCTCAGAGTTTTCTAGCCTACAAATGCTTATTTAATTTGGTCACCTTACCTAAAAGAGGAAAAGGATCCATACTCCAAGGATAGCCAAGTCATTTTTCCACATTAGATAAGAATGAATTTGCACATGGCTCTTCTTCATACAGTTTGTTCATAGCGAAATTAATGCATGGGTGATATTTTTGATAAATGCATAAGTTAATTTTTATCATCATCAATCAACAGCTCTCATTTTTAATTATACTTCTATCTGCAGAGATATTTGCAGCTCAAAGTAGACAGCAAGTGGTTGCGGGGGGTCTCTGTCCCCTCCCTCTGTGAGGAGCATTTCCCCTGCCTCAGGGGGACAGCAGCCAGAGAGTAAACAGGCAGAGAGGTCCAGGCCTGGGCTGTGGTGAGGAGCACAGCACTAGGCTGTTGCTTCTCCTTGTTTCCTTCTTTGTCTTGAGGTCAGGGCTCAGAGGAAGCAGTTCTAGGTCAATGCACGCACAGGGGATGCAGCACCTTAATCTGCACACACTCCTCGCTCCGTCCTTCCTGGCAGGAATAATAGTGCGGCTGGGGGAGGAGGGAGAAAGGGAAGTGTGGTTGGTCCACATGTGCATGGACCACAGGATTTCTGTACAGCCAGCCTGGGTTCCTGTCAGCCCTCATGTGGAGCATCACTTCGGCCACCTTTAGCTCCCTTGCCTCATGAGCTTGTCACCCTTCCAAAGCTGGAGGAGCTGGCAGGGAGTGTTTTTATTCATCTTTTCCTGCACACTTCAGTTAGCACAGCACAGTCAGCCACAGCCCTGAGCAGCCACCTGACAGCCCACTGGCCTCCCTGTAAGGTGGGTGGGGACTCAGTGTGTGGTCAGCGAGGTAGGCAGAAGGAAATGGGCACCGCAAGACAAGTCTGGGCTCCTCGGGTCCCTAGGAACGGTCTCAGAATAACATCTGTCTCTCTGGGTTTCATCTATAGTAGTATAATTATTGGGGGAAGTATATACTTTGTTGAAAAATACTTGTATTTCTACTTCTTTACTGAGTTTTTAAAATCGTGGTTTGAATTGAACTCACCGAACTAGTTAGGAAATCTTCCTTTTGAGTCAGGTTCTCTCACACACGTTTCATTTTAGAAATGCCAACCTATTGGACCCTTGTGATGTGCTCAGTGCTTCAGAATTAGAAGGAGAAGGAGAAGAAGAGGAGGAGGAGGAGGAAGAGGAGGAGGAGGAGGTGGGAGAGGGGGAGGAAGAGGTAAAAACACAAAAGTCTCAAGAAACCAAATTACTCTGACTTCTCAGTGGAGGAAATGGAATTCTATGGACTAGCTTTATTCAAAACATCACCAGAACCCATGGATCAAATGTATACGTTTCTGTTTGTCTCCATCCTCCACCAAAGAGGAAATGAACTAGCCTGCTTCTTGTTCATCTGGGTGTGCCAGACAAACAGTTGTGATCCAACTGGAGAAGCCCCCAGCAGTTTAATCTCTTAGCAGTCCCTCCCCTCCCTCAACCCTTCCATTAGAGATTTGTGAAAACAAACAATCCCAGTGTTTTCTGTGACACCCCAGGGAGTGTAACACAGGAGAGCGAGGGCCATGAGCTCTAGCGATAGTGAAGGGCATTCTGATGAATTTCATAAGTTAGACCTCTCAATGCATGTAAAATTTAAAAAAAAAAAAAAGGAGAAGCAGTCAGGTATATGGTAAAACTGTCTGCTTTTATACTGTCTGAAGAAGAGTAACTAGTCTTAAAAAGTTTTACTAAAACAAAGTCAAAATAAAATCAAATAATGTTTAAAGGTGATTTTTAAAATCAAGATATTGGTGTCTAAGCCTAACCCCAGCAAAACATAGAGTAAAATAAACAACTATACTAAAATATGTGGTGAAAATGAATATAGTCATATAATGCTTATGTGAAGAAAAATAATATTTCCATTGGAGTAATAGTTTGTGATTGGAAAAATGTATTGCTGATGAATTTACATCATCTTTTTGGGGAGTATTTCTTTCTTCAATGGTTTTACCACATTGTGTTTGTCATCAAATACTTAAAGAATGGTGTTTTATAACGTCCTACTGCTCACTGTGTATCCGTTCCCTAGCCAAGCCTTAGAACCTGATGAGAAATAACTTGAAATGTCTCATAAACCTGTTTGTCTAGCCAAGAAAATTGAGAACTTGTCCTTTGCTAATAAAGTCTTCAATAGCGTGGTCCAAAATGACCAAACCTTGATTTTACACTCAAAACCACTGAAATAAATTCCACCATGGAGGCAGATAAGAATAAGACATAGTCAACCTTTCATCTCATCATAGGATCCAGATATGACTCAGAGCATGGAGCCCTGATATAGGAAGAGTCTGCACTCACATCAAAAAGGGCACTTTTACATCTGGCATTTTGTGCAAATCTAGAAGAAAAAGGTTTTCTTCCACAAATTCTGTGTTCTTCCATTGAGACAGAAATTTCAAAAATTCCCTATAAAGAGATTTAAGATGCACTGTTACTTACTTCTGTCTGAATTAGTTTTCTCTCTGTTTTCATTCATTTCTTTACCCTTTTTGTCAATATTTCAGCCTACAAGAATGAGTATTTGACCAAATAAATCATACATGTAAGAAAGAAGAGTAGAAGAAAGATTGTAAGGTAAAAGGTTGTGTCTCCCTATGAAATTATAAACTCGCAAAGAACACCAAGCCCTGAATCTCCCCTTGCAGTTCCATGGATCCCACTACAGAGCTCTTATCCAGCACCAGGAAGTTCCAGTGAGGGTGACGGGTGACGGGCTCTATAAATGAAAGATGAGAAGGATTAATGCCCCGACAGTGTTTACAGTAGGATAGAGTAGAAGGACCTGCAAACACTATCTAGTGTATTGTCTGCTAAGTTCAGCACACCCTAGTGTATGAAGTTAAGTTTCGGTCTGTTTCCCTCACTGTGTGAAGTCCTATGGAAACCACACTCAGATGTATCCTTATTCAGTGTGCAGTCAAAAAAATTTAAAAGCCATTGAAGGTATTTCCAGGAGAGCAGAATTGAAAGTTAGGAGCTCATCACCAAGGAATTAGAGGAGCTTTGGGAGGAAAAGGAAGAAAGGAGTGGCCAAGCACCAATATGTAGGAGAGGGCTCCTCGGAGCCCAGAAGCGGGCTGAAGCAAGCGCCCGTGTGACTGCTGGCTTGCTGCTGAGATGCCCAGCACAGCACCTCCTCCCAAGCAGGGCCTCGAGGCTGGGCCCCGCCTGCCTTTACCTTTGTTCTTCCTACCCAGAACCCAGCTGACAAGGAGTCTAGAAAAGTAGCTTGGGGCTTTCAGCCTTCTGAGCTTCAAGGAAGAGTTTGGGCTGGCAGTGGCACTGAGACACAAGAGCCAACCAACGCAGCAGCCTTCAGCATGAGGATTGGACACTCCACCCAGAACCGTGTGCCCCACTCCAGGGATTTCCAAGTTGCTTTGGCAGCTCCACTAGCATTTCTTTTCACGTGAACTATTACTAAGAAGCATTAACATATATTAAGTGACAAAAACAAGCATTTAAATTAAGTTCACATATATTTTTTAATATCAATTGCAAGTTATTATAGACTGATCAAGAATACAGCTATTATGAAAATAAAAGTATTCTATATTAGGGATTCTAGGTATATTTAAAGTCAGTTTCTATCAACTTCCAGTTGAATATTACAAGTATTTTTCCTGAGGTGCCTTTGCATAATCCAAGTATTTCAAGAAGCATTTAAAAATTTGTTTTGATAAAAATAGTGCATTTGAAAATTATTCCCAAATAATAACAGATGCCAAACGGTCATAACAGCATTTCACTATAGTGAATCTTATTTATAATAGTCAATTATAACACAGACTTATGTATGCCCAGGCAATATTTAGTTTATCAAAACGTAGCTGCATGTCGTAAAAGCTTTGAAATACAAGGTACCATTAGAAGCAGTCAGTAAATTATATTTATGTGCAACATTTAGGATGCTCCATCTCCCTTTATAGGACTTGATAAGACAAAGAGTCTGGCTTAGTCCACATCACTCCTGTCCTCAAATAATTTCAATATTTCTCCACAGCCCAGGAGAAAGCAATAAATGCTCAGAATTCAAGAACCTCTAATGTCTGAAAGGTAACTAACGTTCAGTCGAGTCTTTGCAGATTTATCTGCATGAATACTCTTTCAATCCCTTGGTCCTTGCATACTGTTCCCATTTTTCTCTTTTTCACCTTCAGTCAAGTCATTCCCTTTAGCAAACCATTTCTCTTATTCTACTTCAGAAACATCCAAATATTCACACTCAAATACACTTGGGATGTCTTCATAGTATTTGTCATTCCGTGTGTGTATGTGTGTGTGTGTGTGTGTGTGTGTGTGTGTGTGTGAGAGAGAGAGAGAGAGAGAGAGAGAGAGAGAGAGAATTTGATTTGAGAACATCATTTACCAAGTTTAATTTCGAGTCAACTTTAAAAAATAATAATAAAGTACACAAAGATGGCAGGCCCTCAAAGGCAATCGTGGTGTGTGCTTTGCTCACAAATCCCTATTATAAGGCTTGCCACTCAGTATTTGTTGAATTAATAAAGCTAAATAAATGTCCCTAAGAAGCCTCACCCAAGCTCTCCTCTGCCCGGGAGAAAACATCAAAAATCAATCGAAACATTTGCATACTGAGCCCAAGTTTCCTCCCATGATCCTTTGGAACACCCCGAGTGGGATGAGAGATGGCTATTTGCCAACCACTGACACTCCATCAGCCGTTCAAATGTGGCAATTAGTATTTTCCTTTAACATTTCATGTTATTTCAACATTTTGCCCCATCAATCGGACTCTAATTCATGCGACAACAGGAACAAAATGTATCTCCCCAGCCTGCACGAGTCCCTGCACGTGACAGGCAATAGTAAATATTTGTTTAATATGATGAAACACGTGAGGAAGCGGAGAGCCGTGCTCGCAGGGTGTTCTCATTCACTTCTACAAGGCACCCACACAAGGAGCCTAAAGCATTGCCGTCAAGCACGTTCCCCTCGGAGAATGCTTGCTGCCACAGAGCACTCTTAGTCAGAGTTCCCGACACAAATCTCCCAAGGGTGATAGTCAAATTAGAAAGGTCATAAATTCCTCTACTGACCCCCTTCACCTCTGAGGTATTCTGTGCTCTGAGATCTCTTGCAAGGTACTCGAGATATAGCAGAGATAAAGTGACACCGTTCTCTTTGCGAGTAGTCAACTCGTGTGCTGTCCATCTTGCAGAGATGATGCAGCCGGCTCTTCTTCCAAAGAAGCCTTCCTCGAATAAAGCTACCACCAAATATTAATATCATCAGTGGGGTGGGGAGGAGTGGTGAGTTAGTTCCTTTCCTCAGAAAGCAAGATGTGGGAATGGGCGTGAGGGGTACACACCTAATCACAGTGATCACCCAGCAAAACATCGGCATTGTGCTATCCAGCCCGGATGGCGCCATTTTTGCAAGAGCAGCAAGACAACAGTGACTATTCTGTGACTGAAAAACCGACTTTTTATGTGGACTGAAAATGCCACAGCTCCTTTTAAAAGAGAGAGGGAAAAAAAAGATTCTGTCTTTCTAATCATCTTTGCAGTTTGCCTCAAAAAGTCCTGGAGGAAACTGGTTGACATACAAAGCATGGAACAGCCTATTTCCTTTCTGAGTTTTTTTCTTCCATAAAATAATGAGTTTGATAGCAGTTAAAGTATCCAGTCGGGAGTCTTCCAGCAGATGCTCAGGCATCGTGCTCAGCCCTGCATCCTGTCTGTTTCCTTGTAGCTAGATCATCCCTTCCCTCGGGAAAGAGTCTAACCGTGAAATAAAATGTCCTTTATGAACTGGCCCTATTTTGACTCTAGAAGCTGATCATGTTTAATTCTACTTCACCCTACGTATGTGTAACTGAGAAAGCTGTATGTTTATTAAGATCTATTTAATTTTCAGTTGTTCATGGCTAGACTATGTAACCTTCCCCGTATCTCTGGCCATGGGGAGTGTTCCTGGAACAAAAGACCAGCAAGATGAGGGCAGGAATGGTACAGGTCACGCCCAGCTCACAGCGGTTAACAAATAGGCCTTTCCTGTGACATCTTTTTCTGTCTCCCTGCCAAGAGGGCTTTGAGGACCTAGAAAGGGACAGGAATGGTTTGGAATATCACTCAGCGTAGAGCACCTACCAACATGCAAGAGGTCCTGAATTCAACCCCGGCACCACAAATAAAAATGTATAAAGATACAGACCAAGGAAGGCTGAAAGTTTGAATTATCAGGTGGGAGAATTTAAATTCAGGAATACCAGTTCAGATCAACATTTGTAACATTTCAGTGTTCTTTCCATTCTCGGTTTGGTCCAGGCTGCTGCCTGTCTAGAATTCTCTGCCTTCCGTTTCGAAGCTCCCCTTCACCTTTTTTCAAAAGCAGTCTTTGACCAGCCTAACTTTTCCACAAGGCCAGATCCCTGTTCCTTTCAAGTGATGCCAGCACATCTTGCACCTACTTTTTCAAGAACTGAGCACACACAGACCATATTATAATTTCGTGTTGATCTGTCTACTCCACTGATCTCTCAAGCCTCTCACAATGTGTGCCCGGGACCTGAGCACTATTGTTTATCCAGCAGCTTTGGTGTGGGCTGGCACAGAGTAAGTAAGCATCATGAACTTTTGTAGAAATCTTTCCATGTATCTACCTTCACCTATTTCAATTGGGTACCCTTCAGGTATTCACATTTGTAGCTTTTTACGTATAAGAAAATTATATCTTTTAAGCTTTTAATTATATCTTTTAAGTGTTCATGTTTTTATTAGCATTGATTTTCTTAATGCATTGATGACAAATGTTCACATTTTCATGAAACTATGCAAATTTTAACTAGTCTCTTCAAAATCTATCCTCTTATATGCCCTGTTTTGTGGAAATATTGTGACATGCAAGGTGTCTCAGGAACCTATACATTATGAAACTCCTGTGGCTTGTCTGATCTTCCTCTTGCCTCTTACACTGCTTCCATGGAGTTTCCTCTGGAAATTAATAGGTGCTCTACTCTTTTTGCCAAACACCAGGCAGCAGGTACATCATCTGCTTCCATCTGTATACAGATACCTGTCCAAACCTACTTGTCTAGCTGGAAACTTTGCCTCTCTACCCAACTTGGCGAGAGTTTCCTACTAAAGGCATTTCAAACTGCACATGCTGTCATGGCAGGAATGAAATGTGGAGAAGATAATTCACTCATCATCTCGCAGTGACAGAACTCTGTGCCTGCTTTCTTTGTCGCACTGGGTAATGCCACTGTATCAGCAGCCAGCAACACAGGAAATCTCAGAGTAATTGTCAACTCATCACTGCCCTTTGTTCTAGAGATGTATGTTCTTCAGTTCTCACTAAAATTGTTCTTATACTTCCCAGATGTGGCCTTTCTTCATTAGGCTTTAACTTTGTGACTTTCTCACATGCATCATGTTAATATCCTCTCAGCACACGACTTTCTGGGTCTGGCAATATTTCAACATAGGGAAATGAATGTGTTTTAGGGCCAGAAAGATATACATCAAAGCCTTGCTCTTTGGAACTTAGGCAGATTGTTCAACTTGTCTGAATGTTTCCTCATAAACAATTTGAGAATAATAATGCTATATACACAATCATTATCACTTTTGAATAATCACATGTATGTTAAAATAATATGTCAAAACCCCACATAATTAAATTAAGAAATAATTCAACAAATAAATACTTGATAATATACCCTAAAACATTAATATTATACATAAAATGAGAAATAGATTGAAAGCCAAATAGAGAAAATAGACTACTACAGTCTAGATATCTGAAAAGGGGCTAATATTCAGGATATGTAAGGAACACAAACAACTCTATAGCAAGAAAGTAACTGATCCAATTGAAAAATAGGCAAAGGACCTAAATACAAAGTCTCAGAAAAGAAGACACGCAATGACCAGGTACATGAAAACAACATGCAACATTCCTGGTCATCAGGTAAATTCAAATCAAAACCATAGGAGCTGCCACCTCACATGTGTTCTAACAGCTATTCTACAAAGGCAAAATGTAACAAATGCAGGTAAGGATATGGAGAAAAGGGAATTCTCACACTCTGTGGGTGGGAATATAAATTACTTCAGTCCTGATGGAACACAGGTTCCTCAAAGAAATCAAAATAGGATTACCGTGTGATCCAGCAAATTCCACTACTGGGTACATAGCCAAGAGAAATAAAACTGGCATGTCAAAGAGACAGCTGTACTTCAATGTTTACTACAGCATTATTGCCAATAACAGACATGGTATCAACCTACATGTCCATCAGTAGATTATTGAGTAAGGAAAATGTGGTACATACACAATGGAATACTATTTAGCCATCAAGTAGAAGTCCAGTCATTTGTGATAAGACACACAAACCCAGAGGACATTATGTTAAGTGAAATAAGCTAAGGACAGCATGCAAATATTGCATAATCTCAATCATGTGTGGAATCTAAAGGAATCGATCTCATAGAATTACACAGTAGAACAATGATTTCCAGGGTGTAATGAGGAAGTTGGCAAGGTGTTGTAAAAAGATACAAAATTTCATATAGGAGGAATACATTTAAGAGATTTACTATGCAAGGTGTTGGCTACAGAAAATGACAATAAACTGGATTCTTGAAAAATTCTAAGAGAATGGATAACAAGAGTATTCTCCACAAAAATAAAGGATAATTATGAGAGGTAAGGTGTATGTTATATCTATTCATTCCACAATGTATATACACTCGAAAATGTTGTGTAACACACAATACACATGTACGATTTTATCTGTTAACTTTAAAACAAGACAACTACAGCCTGCTGGGTATGCTGCACTGCCTTGAGAAGTTTTACCACAGACAGTTTGTGAAAATATTGCAGAGCACACAGTTATTACTCAGTTTGATTGTTGAGCAAAATCGAAACGTGAAGGCAGAAGTCTGGCTTGGTTACTGTGTCTGTGTCCGCACGGTGAGGGCCCCTTTGCCTCCCATGCAGAGGCGTGGCCCCATCTGGTATCTGGTGAGCCACCCTGAAGGGAGTGGGCTTCCTGGAAGAACACTGGCCTTGCAGGGGGAATGCTCTACCTCTTTCAGCTTTGTTGCTTACAGGTGTCTCGTCTTAGCCACAGACTTCACTAATCTGGTCTCCAGTTACACACAGTTGACAATCCTTAATCTTCAGAGTTATTTGAACAGGGTGGCTCTGAGGAGTGAGGCAGCTTGTGCACTGCACAAGGACACGCATGCAAGAGACAAGCAGGCTTACAAGGACCAGTCCTCCAACACCCAGGCTGCGAGTCCTGGTGCTGGGTCTCCTATCAGCAGAAAGGGGAGCAGTTTCCTTTCTTTCTGGAGCTTCCTTTTGCTTCTGGAGCCTTTGTGCTCTGCATCTGCAGAGAAGGTACATTTCCTAATTCATTCCAAGTCGCAGGCAGGACCAGCTTAGTCTCTGATTGTGACAAGAAAAATAAAACAAATTTTAACTACACATATAAAAAGTATCATTAATTTAAAAAAGAAAAGATGGACCAAAGAAACGTACATACTTGAAAAACTACACATGAGTTTTAAAGCTATGGGAAAATTTCATCATTCTAGTTAGAAGACAAATACCAATTAAAATATCTGTAAAATTCTTTTCAAAAAATGAGTGAATAATAAGACAATTTAACCCAATAGTTAAAAATGCATTGGACAGAGATTTTAACTATTCAGAGTTAATTGGTATAGACTTTCTTAACGTCACTTTCACAAAATTTACAAGAGCCTTTAAAAAATGTTAACTTAGTAAATTTCCAGAAATCTCCTACCTCCAGCATTCTCAGAATTCTCCTTTACCTAGAAAAGCAAATAAAATATAGGGCAATATTTCCAAGAAATTATAAAGGAAACTATATTAATGGGGTCATTTGATTAAAATAATTTCTTACCTGCCATTCTCTGAAATGAGAGCCATTTAAATAGATGCTTCAAGTGCACTAGTGCCTCTGAATGTGGCAGATATACAGCATGAAAATCATATAAAATCTGAGATGTCCATGAATTCACATGCATGAAGCAAATTCAAGTTGTTTAGCAAATAATTAAGAAAATACTGTTGAAATATGTACTTTAAGCTAATTTATTAGATGTCTTAGTCATTTTCTTGTCACTGGTGCAAAATTTACCTGATACCCACAATTCAAAGTGGAGAGGTTTACTTGGGCTCATGGCCTTTAGACATTTCAGCCCATAGCTGTCCATTCCAAGGCAGGAAGGGCATGGCAGAAGGGCCCAGCGGAAGAGAGCTGCTCACGTCATGGTAGCCAGGAAGTAAAGAGAAAAGGGAGGAGCTGGAGAGGGAGATGCACCCTTCTAAGTCAGTTCCCAGTGATGCATCTCAACCCCGCCTTCCAATAGCACACTCAGTTGCCAAGCTCATCGATGGATCAATCTAGGGATGAGCATGGCACCTCATGACCCTATCAGCCTTCACACACATGAGGTTTATGGGGGCCACCCCAGATTCAAACCATACCATTAGACATTTAGCAAAAGAACATATCCATGTCCTTGCTGTGCCCTGCATACTTTTTGCTATAGTATTCCCAGCTAAACTATTAACATCAAGATCATTTGCCTTTCTATTTTTCTTGTTTGGAAGTTTTAAAATTTAAGATATTTGTGTAATCCATGTCTTCCCTTAGGAAATCCCATGCCAACAATTCTTTGAATTCACCACCTCTTTAATCAATCAACAATTCCCATTTGTACTGTCTACGATCTCCTCATTTTCTCTTCCCTCTTAACTAGCTTAGATTCCGCAATATAGGACCCTGATGATAACTAATTACATAAACACAGGTCTATGGTCCCCCTGCCTTCCCACAGTTACTATTGTTTAAGCCTGATTCTCTACTTACATGAATTTACAATGCTGCTGGTGAACATGGATGAGGAAAGTTCACAGCCCAGTTGACAAGTTTAATCAATGTCCACAGACATCAAGGGAGCCCTCCCCAAGGCTGTGAAACCTACTGCATCTCTCCAGGCAAAGTATCTTCCTGTTGTCTTTCAGATCTACTTTTCTGCATTCTGCCCTACTCCATTCTCTTTCATGTACCCACCCCTTCTTAACACCCCTCCACTCAGATTGTGACTTTGTTTTCTGTTTCATTAAGAAAATAGAAGCAATCAGAAAAAGAGCTTCCTTATCCTCTTCCCATCAAATTGGAAAAATCTGCATCTAATTTGATGATGGCAGCATTCTACATGATTCATTTCTTCTCATCCAGAGAGGGAGCAGGTCCACATTGTAGGTCCCCTCTTATTCAATTTGTTTCTCTAAAGGAAATATTAGTGTTTCAGCAAGTTAGTCAGACAGTGGCACAAGGGCATGTAGAAGGGCCTTCCTGATAAACTCTGTTTCTTTAGTAAGTCATGAATCTATCCAGTAATTTCTGTGAAAGTCAGCCATAATTTATTATATATTGGCATCATCTATCTAATAAGAATATTCTAGTGCATGGGTCATGTTGCATAATGCATAGCATTAACATTAATCTAAGGACTCTTATCTTTGCATTTTTCTTCACAAAGCATTTCCAGTTCACAGCTTTAGATTACAATTCAGGAAACTACTGTGGAAATGTGGAGCACAGCCCTTGTACAAATGCCCTTTCCTATTTCCAATTTGATTTCAGAATCATCCCTCTGTGTAATAGTGAGCTATAAGGAAAACCATGCCAGCTCTGCAAGAAGAACTCCACTCTGAGAGCCTGAATTCTTTTAACTCATCGATTGTGGCCTACATTGGAGAGATGGTCTAATGATAGTGAGAAAATGCAACACCAGCAATCACAGTGAGCTAAGAAAGGACAAAGCAGGTTTCTCAGAACATCACAATCTACCCTATAAGTGAATGCAATTATTATATGCCAATTACATAAATCTTTTAATTAAAATAATCTTTAAAATCTAGGTACCGAGCTGGAGAAATAAAATAAAACCTTAAAATTAGAGAAATGGAATTTGAAGAACAGTTTCCAAACATGTGAAATAAATAGTTACATTCTTCAAAATAAAATGATCTAAACAGTGGCACATTACAGACAGGCATTGTCATTGCTACGGCCATTTCCTATGTTTCCCAAAAGTCCTGTGTGTATATTTTTCCTATTTTTTATTTCTTGCCTTCTATTCATAAAGATTGCTAAAATAAAGCAATAAGGAAGCGGTACGATGTACAGGAACAAAGTGAAAGGTCTGAATTCTTGTCCCATTTCTACGACTGTGTGCGGCTATGAAATCTCCCAATCTTTCTACCCCAGAGTGCCTCATTTGTGAGATTTAAAAAAATAAGATTCCCATAACCCTCAGATGTGGTGAAGATCTAATAAGGTACATAAAAGAGTAACTATGAAATGCCTGGTGTGCTCTTTATTAAATAACTGGTTATTTTTAATTTATTGCTTAAGTTTTGCTGGTGCTCTCCTTGTTGCCTTATGAAGCAACTGCCTTCCCAAGAAATGCCAGCCACGTGTGCGCAGCAGCAGCACACACTTTGAGGTGATGCTCACATGCTTACCCTCAGCCCAGAGCTTTTTCTGAACTTGTTTCTGCATATGGTGCTTCTGCTGATAGCTCACCCCTAAAGCGAACTCACTATTAAGTTTCACCTCAGTACCTATCCTTCCTGTGTACCAGAAGTGTCATGAGAAAAGACACTACCAACCAGCATCCCAGGAACAGGGCCTCCTGCGAGGCTGTCTTTTCCCTTCTCCTCCACTCCAGGACCCGGACTGGCATTACCGGGTCTTCCTTCTCCACATCTCTGCATCATCATACTCCCACCAGCCCCTTACCTCTTGTCTCTGTGCTCTTCTTTGCATGTCCAATTTATTCCCCTTCAAATGAATGTTGGTGTCACCAAAGTTGTTTGTCTAAAGACAAAACTTATTTCTTCCCTTTCTAAGGAACAATTTTCTGGGGTCCCCGTGGCATGCAGAACAATGTTCAAATTCTTTAGTAGGATATATCACACTGTCTGAGATCTTTAGGCTTCTCTGGACTCATTCATGCTCTTCTTCTCCTGGAAGCTCTGGTTGTAGTGAGTTAGCAGCCATCTGCACACATGGTCATGCCCCATGGACTCTGGCTGCATTACTTCCACTTTCCTTCCAGACTGGCCTTTCTGCCCCAGCCCCAGCCCTGCCTTTCATCAGTCCTTGATAACAAGCTCATCTTTTCAGATATCTTTCAAGCATTACTCCAGGAAGTCCTCTCTGACACTGTTCCCCACAGAACCAATCAACTTCTTTCTTGTGCTTGTCTGTGCCTTGCATCTGCTTCCGTCATAAGTCCCATAAATCCCAATTCACTTACGTGTGTGCATGGTTGGTTTCATTGTACAACTCAGGTTCCCTGAAGGCAACAACCGTACCTAACTGCTTGACACACTGATGGCTGCATCAGTCAGTTCAAGAGGCTGATGTCACCATTGCAATAACTCTGATGAGGGTTAAGTAATGAGATTCATCTCCAGGAGTGTGAGCAGGATTTGGGGAGACCAGACAGGGGTAGGTCAGAGCTTGGAAAATAACACAAAAGGAATCCATACCAGAGGGTAAAGGGAGGAAGCAATTACAGAACCCAAAGTGTGCAGTTCCATGGAGACAGTTTTGTGTAGCATAGGAGCTCTGGCAACTGTGATGCTGCCAGCCTAAAGCAAACCCCACAGGGAGAGAAGCAGGACAATAAATCCTGCTTTAGTGTCCTCCCTTGCTGCCAGTGTCTCTCATATTCTGAACCAAGCCCAGAAGCCAGGGGGACATGCATACAGGCCAATGATGTAGTCCAAGTCCATTGTGGTCAGCTTTGGGGACAATGTAGAAACAAAGAAAAATATATGGTGCAAAATCTACAGGAACCCATAGATCCTAAAAGATGTATGTGTAGTGACAATTCCTTAAAAGATTACTCATGGGCCTTTGAAACCTGCATAAAATGGACAGGAAAGAGTTAAACAAAAATGCTCTGAAAGAGCATTTCTGCCAGCTTTATACAGGATTATGTTGTGCAACCACTTAGCTGCTTCAGCAAAGAAATGTTTTAAAGGGAAAGAGCAGGAAGCACTGGAGAGAAAGGGGAGAAATATATGCCTGGTGCTACCACAAGGTGGTCCTTTCCAGCAAAATGGTGGTGTCTCTGGAGGGCGGATGCAAGAAAGTCAGGAAGGCTTGTGTGCAAACGTAAATGAATGAGTAGACATGATAGCAGCGTATCTAGGTGTGGACACACAGCACAGGGATAGAGAAGCAGGTCTCAGCGAAGTTCAGGGGGAAAAACGGCAGCAGCCAGCGTGACTAGAAAGGAAGGAGAAAATGGAGAAGTAAAGTGAGATAATAAAGATTTACTGCGAGGAAAGCAGGCAGTCGTATCAGCAGGAAAATGAGATATCTGCAGAAGGAATCAGTAAATCTCCCATGAAACTCATAACAACTGTGAGAGCCGGGGAATAGCATGTCTGCTAGCCTCAAAAGATTGTCCAGGAAATGACAGTCTGCTCAGCCAGAGGGATGTGCAAGGATAACACAAGAGCTGGAGGAAGACAAGGAAATGAGACCCAAGGACGAGAAGAACAGCCGGGGACCCACACCATCCCACGCCAGACTAATGAGTTCCTGACAGCCAGAGAGGGTGTTCATTAACTGTACAGGCACAGATTAATTCTTTGCTAAACTGATGGTCATTTTAGCATTCTATGTATACAGAACTAGTTTCACATAAATCAAGTAGTTGATTGAGAGTCTAATTGTGGAAGGTCCTGAGTTCGATCCCTGGTACCCCCCCCAAAAAGAGTCTAATCGCGGGATGTCAAAATATCCTAGCCAAGTACAGTGTAAGAAAGAAATGCACAAATGCATAAAGCTAGCAAGGAAAAATTGCGAGAAGCCGTGTGGCACAGACCTCGAGATGTAGACTTCTGTCTCAGACAATCTTTATGTCAATTCTTGCTCTTCCACCGGAAGTCATGTTAACTTGGTTTCAGTCTTATCTTCTTCTCCTGTAAAATGAAGATCATGCTGGTTCCCCCTTCACAGTCTGCTCATGAGGATTGGTGGAATTAAGACATTTTAAATCATGCATAGTGCATGTTAATACAGTGCCCAGCACTACACATATTATGTGTTCAGAACTTAAAAGATTTCTACTTCTTATTGGATGTGCATGAGGTAGGAAAGAAACATGGAAATTGCTACCTTTAAAGATTGTTAAATGTTGTACATATCTAAAATATTATTTTAATGTACCATAATCCATGTTTTTGGGGGGTTGCGCTGTAATTAGTCAATAAGCTGTAATGTTATCACCGTGTAGATATTCCAGCTTTTAAAAGTATACTTTCTTTAGCTATATGCTTTTAAAAAATGAAATAGAGTGCAACATACCATATTTGTATCAGCTAAATCTTAATTTCAAGACTTATTCCACTTTGCAAACACAATTTTTTGAAGTCTTAAATCCATAGTAAGTGTAATGAATGAAGTTAATGAATGTTGAAGTGTAATGAAGTTAATGAATGTTGAAAATTTCTAACTCAATAGGTGAGAATTGTTTTGATCAAAATTATAGTGCAAGTTAGGAATCAAACACATGGAAATAAAGTCATCATGATTCATCATTTTTCAATGGACGAAATCTTTATAAATATAACTGATACACCCAGCTGGAAATGCACAAGTTTTAAATATTAAACTAATGAGTTTGAGCTAGAAAAAAATGATAATGATTTCACATTGTCAATATCGCAGCTCTTCCCAACCACTTCCTCTTCAACACAGGGAAACTGAAGCTAAACCAAAATCTGTTGTTGCCTAAAGTAATGCTTACCATTGTGGGTTTCTTTGTCTTAACTTTAAAAATTACTGTTTTTGAGTAAAAATGCTGGCTGTTTCCTGTTCTTTACTTTTATTTTCTCTAGAGTCATTATTTTAAAAATGTGTGAAAAATGCCTTTTCATCAGGAGAAAAGCAAAGTTTTGAGTTGATTGTGGAATGCCTGACTAGACATTACCAAGGTGACAGTGTGCTTAGGAGACCTGTGTGCCTCCTTGGTGATTTTCCTAGTCCTTGACTAAACTACAACACTAACTAGTAAAGTAAGAAGCAACTTGAGCTGAAAAAAATTGAGGTATTTCAATCTAGAACTGAAGTATTTCTATTCTGTATCTAGAACATCTATAAAGTTGAATTCAAAACTACTTTTCTGCCCCAATATCGCTCTGTAAAATGGCATGGATCAAGCTCCTTTTACTACCTGTTATAGAAGAGACAGTACTTGCAAACTGCGGTATAGGAGGGTAGTCAAATTTATGTTATTTTAGAAAAAAAAAATCCCAGTGATTCCTCTGTTTTCCTACGAGAATATGTCTCTTTTCCTACTGTTTCTCTGCTGAGAAACTCTGGGTGGAAAACAAGGATCTCAACAATGTTAAATGGAAAATGTATGAAAAGTAAAAAAAAAAGGTTTTAATCATCATAATCTAAAATGTACTCAGCGTTTACTCCATTAGACATAATTTTAAGCACTTTTAATCCATTGCCTCATTTGAACTTCAAAACAACACTAAGTGGTGAGTATGATTTCCAGCTTTGCAAATAAAATGGCAAAAGGAGGATAAAATACTTATGCAAGAAAGAAGAGCAAGTTATTGGTAGAACTGAGGTGTAAATGTAGGCTACGGGGCTAGAGAGCATACACTTTAAACTGTGATAGTGTCACAGAAATGTATTTTAGAAAATGTATTTTAGATAAAATATGCACTGCCTGCTTTTTAAAACCTAAATAAAGTTATGGTTTTGATCTTAAATGTCCCCCAAAATCTCCTGTTCAGAGGTGGGGTTTTTGGAAGGAGGTTAGACTGAACTGGAAGGGTGGCTCACCCCCTGATCTCTGTTTCCTGGCTGCCTTGAGGGGGGTGGCTGTCCTCCCTGTCCTCTTCAATCATACCATTTCTGCCTTGGAGCTGGCCAACCATGGACTGAGTCTTCCTAAACTGTGAGCCAAAATAAAACTGTCCTCTATAAGTGTTGTGTATCTTGTCCTCGTAATAGGAAAGCTGACATACATATACAGTTTTGTTCCTTTATATCACTAACTTCTGCTTGTGTGGCCACACTTGTCTTAGCTGTTTTCCTTGCCAGAGTTTTTAACATCCCCCAGACTGACTGTACCCATGGTCTCCTTCAGGTCAGAGGACACTGGCCCCATGATCAGCACAAATCCATGCCTCCCCCATCCCAGTGCCTCGCTCACTCCTTCTCCAAGAGGATATCCCAGCCACCCTGTGCCAGGCCCTGCACTGGGCAACCGCGTCATTATAGTCGACGGTTTTAACAACCTCTATCTTTGACAGCATACATTTATTCAATTTTGGATGTTCTAAGTCTAATCCAAATGACTGGTGCAGGGTGTGTTTCATATTTTTTAACTGCAGTGAAGAGTAATTACATCAGTATCAATGACCCACAGGAGCAGATAAGTTCTGTTCAAAAGACTAAGAAAATATAAGTAGAGATTCAAAGAGAACTGTGAGCTTCTATCCTCAGCTTCCTGTAACTCGTGTAATTAACATATTCAACATTTCTAAGTACTTTATGTGTCAAGTGTCATATTAGGCGCTTGGGGGAATATACTTTCTACAAATGCAAAAGGTTTATTGCCACCTCACATGGAACAGACAGTCCAGGGGAAATATCAGAGCATGCACCAGGCCATTTCTAAATGAACGTGATAAGCCCTGCCATTATAAAAATAGCAGAAAGCACGTCAGTGATTAAAGCAGACTTCCAAGAAGAGAGGCCTTTGAATTTTAACAAATAAATGAATTCTAGGGGTAGAGAAGAATCTAAACAGATGCACTGCAGAAAAATAATATTTTGAGATATTAACTAAGATTTACCTCCTATCATCCTTCCTTTTACCCTTTGTCCCCTTCCCTACCCTCCTGCTCACATTAGGGAGGAGGTATGGTTTTACAATATGAGAGAAACTTTTTAATTTCAAAACTAATGCTTTTAAATCTTAAAAGGCCAATCTTTTTTAGGCCAAAAAGCTAAGCCCTGAAATATGAAGGCATCAAGTTTATGCTGTAAACAAGGAATAAATAACCAGCTCTCTCTCTTCAGACTACATAAAGATTCCACTGACTTAGAGAAAACAGAAAATAACCCAGGAGGAAGCTAGGGCTTAGATGTTAAGTTTGTACAAAGAACTCTCTATTCTGCCGTACTGTAATGTTGGAAGGTATAATTAAATCTTAGGTATGACTGAGATACCCAAAACAGGATGAGACCTGTTCAAACCCAAGGATAAGAACAATAAGAGTTACCTTTGGCCAACTACATACTTGGGCCAGGGGTTATTCTTACCAAGTTTTATTTGAGAAATAACCAGATTAGGAGAGACTTACCACAATGGTACCTCTATTTTATAGATAACAACACTAGGTCATGGAGATGTTAAACAATGTGTCCAAAACCATTCAATTAGAAAAGGCAGAGTTGGTATTTGAATCCTGGTTGTCTGATTATAAATAGTGCTCATAATCATTGTGCCATCAGAGGGAGACGTGGAATTATCTAAAATTTAGTTTCTAACACCAGATAGGACTGAGGATAAACAAGTTCAGAGATAAATAAAGAAACCAAGTTACAATTTTTATATGGCTGATGTATGGAATAATCATAATAAGGGATCTTACTGAGGTAACCCACTTTCCGCTCCCCCTTCTGTCTCTCTTAGAAGCTTTCTCTCAATAAAGTCTTTTCTCTTAAAAAAAAATCTAACTAAGTAAATCATTTTTTATAGACTTTTGAAAATGTTCATAAAAAAAGGTAATATGTATGTTGACTGGTGCACAATTCCATAGTTAATAGGTGGCCCTATGAGTTAAGGTACTGAACTCAGGGAATTTGACGCCCTAGCTCACATTCCAAATCCCTGTTCCTCATTACTAGGCCTTCTCTGTTCATGGGGTGATGCCTGTGGTGTCCATGAAAACGCACAGCTTAACTCTCAGGCTAAAAGAAACGTGATGGACTGAAGTCCCCAGTTGTTGTCCCCCATCATTCCTACTGGTTGCTCCCACACAGTGCTTGACAGCTGGGGCTAATCCTGGGTACATTTTGGCTACAGTGGGCTCCCCGCTGGCCTAACCAAATCTCTGTGAGACTGCTCTATCCCCTTCCCCGTCCTCTCTCTCCCCACAGAGCTGTCAACCTCAGATCACAGTCTGAGCCTGCTGTCACCTTTTGCCTTTTTTTCCAATAAATCTCTCACTTCGTTAACCCTTTTTTGACATCTGTGCTTTTGTGATCCCAAACTAATGAGAGTGGTGTGAGAGATGAGAGTGGTCTGAGAAAACAAGGGGATTTGGTCATGGCTCACAAGCCACCGTCCTGATTAGAGACAGAGTCACAGAACATCCCTGGCATGAAGCCTGATTGCTAAAGTTTTCACTGGGTGTTGAGCTGCTTTGCAGATATCATGGTCCAGGCATTTCCAAGACAGTAAGTTTGGCTGGTTAGTGCTATGCTGTGTTTGCATTGAAAACCTGTGGACCCTCCAACAAGCGGTTACATGGGTACCAGTGGGACACTTGGTGGCCCACAAAAGTCCTTTTATCTCCTGGAATGAAGAGCACCATAGCTAAGTAGTAGACCTAAGAGCTGACAGAGAGCTAGAGACTTCAGAATGCCCAGCAAGGCAGGCTTGTTATGCTAAACTTAGGCACCTGGTTTGGAAAACTTGGGATCCTGAACCAAGGGTTGGGAAAATGCAGATGGATGACCCCGGAATGTTGGCTCTGCGAAATACCCACCCCCACCCCCGTGTGCACCTCCCCAAACTTGCAATGGAGGAAACAAATGATCCTGCAGCAGACACCACTGGCAAAGCAGCAGGTGCCCTCAGAACCTGTCTACACCTCCTCTCCTGACTTCTAGGACCCTAACTAAGTTAAAGTCCAGCATTATCCAGCTGCATGTTGTTGGGCTGGATAAACAAGGAAAAGATTATATTCCAATGGCCTTGCAAGAAGCAGCTAGCCTGTCCCAGCAAGAAGTACCCCTGGGATTATTTTAGAAAGTGCTTCATCAAGAGGGCCAGGAAATCAGATTAGATAAGGAAGAATTCATTGACTTGGAGGCATTTTCTCTAGCCTTAACTTTCTCCAGATTTAACATCTTAACAAAGGCCCTCAAGTAGAGACCAAACTTGCTGTGCCCATGGATCAGCCCAGCAGCTCTTTCTTGAGACTGTGCTGCAATACAGCCCTCATCCTACCCAATCTCCTGCCCTACATGGGTGTTGGACATCCATCGCGTTCTGTGATTCTCTCCACCTTCTCCTGGCCTTTCCAGTAGGATTTCTCCTGCATCTCTGATTCTGTCACACTGCCTGCTTCTAGGTGGATCATGCAAATACAAAGAGAATCAGAGCTGTGGGTTTTACAGGAGCAAATGGGAAATGATGCTGGAGACGAAGTCTGAATATGATGAGGTACCTCCAAAGCCACATGGAGAAATCATGCCTTAGCCCAGGGAGAAAGTTGATGATGACTTATAGTTAGTGTTAAGTCACTCTAATAAGTTGGGACTGAGGAAAGGGGAAAAAAGATGAGGAGTTAAACATATGAAAGTTGTTTAAAGCTTCAAACATTTGAGGTAGTCACGTACACATCTTTTGTGGAAATGTGTGAGAACTTTAGTAAAACTAAGCAATGATGCATTAATACAGCCAATAACTCATCTTTCCTTGAAGCAATGTGAGAAGTCTGAAGGTCCAGCTAGGAGGCTTTGTCATTTACCCGTATGGGTTGGGCTTTGATGAAGTAACAGAGATTAGACAAGGGTCCATTTAGGCTAAGAAGGAAGGAGGAAAAAGGGAATAAAACGCATTAAGATACATTTTGTTCATGTACATACTCCCCACAACAGATGTAATCTTTTTGTACTACAAACATGTGCTGATTTTGAAAGGGGGGAAAGTATCACCTGCTTATATAGGAACCACTAATACATTTGCAAATGAATGTTCTGGCCCTGAGGATCTGTTGATGCCTCAGTAATCATTAAAAGTAATAATTTAAAAAGTGCTACTTGCTGCTACAGGAAGCTGTGTTTCTAGTGCAGAATTCTGGGTAGGAGAGTCCTCAGCACTGAGAACTTCTTTCAAAGGTTCTAAAGTTTGTTTGGATTTTTCCTCAGTACTTTCGGTTTCTTAGCAAAATTTTTGCTTACAAAAGAAACATTCATTTTAAAAAAGCAAGATAAACTAAAATTAAGTCATGCTGATTCTGACATGTGATATAGATAAAGCTTATCCAAAGGTATGTTTGCTTGAGGTCTTCTTTCTAGAGTGAAATATTTCCAGAAATATAACATCTTGTGTAATTAATTGCCTAAGTTTTCAAGCTACATCAATTAGCTCTAGGGAGTTACCCTTTGAGGACAGAATACACTTGTCAACATACTTAATTAACTTTCTCATTCCAAAGAAGTATACATGTAAATGATGGAACATGAAATTATGCTAATTGGTTTGGACCAATAAAAATAGCAGTGGTTAATTTGACTTCTCCAATCTCAAATATTTTAAGAACCCTTTTTGTCAACTACTTAAGGCTTTTTAACATGTGAATTTATCAATATTATCAATGCTTTAAATATAAAAGTCTTGATTTCAGGAAGAAAACCTAAAAAGTTCATTTTAAATATCAGTGTTCATATATGTATATGTATATTTTAATAATAATTCAGGAGTCATGAATAATTTGAAAATTCATACATATAAAGAGACATATTAAGTCTAGCCATTTATTTAAAATAAGATGTACCATTTAGATTAAAAGCATTCATTGTCATAAAGTGTAAATTTTCTACAAGCATTTATTTATGTGAGGAGTCAAAACAATAAATTAAAAATAAATATTTAAAAACCAATCAAACAAAAATAAATATTACGCTCAGATTTCACAGCAGATCCCTAGATCAAACTTTCCACATCAGCGTCTGTAATAAACCTCTGCCTATTTTAATACCAAAGCTTATCTCTTGCTATTCAACTATAAATAGAACACTAATTTAGGATGTTACAAATGATTCTTTCTCAGCATTACCTATTTCAGGGGTTTCATTTTTATGCATACATATTTAAATCCATCTGTGTGTCCATTTTAATATAAAAGGCCTAATTATTTAAAATCTTAAGTTCTTTGTCTTTTATTCTGTATCAGAGAACCAAGAAGAAGATAGTATCTCTATGGCCATAAGAACCGAATATGTCACATGGTCATAAAGCAAATACATACTTTTAGTTACTGAAAAATTCTTTTCATGTTGACTATCCACACACTGGGCAACAGACCAGGATTCCAACACCGCAGGAGAGAGCTGCCCTGCCTAATAATCCTCCTGCCCTACTCCCTGCTGACACTTTCCTGCCCCCCTCTCTGCTTCTGAGGTTCAAGAGCTGCAGCCCTGAGGCTCCACTCCCAGTAGCAGACAGGCAGCGTTTGCTTGCTCTGCGGCCACTGCCCTTCTGGTCCTGAGGACTCACCCCCTTCTCCTCCCAGTCCCCCATTCAGGTGGGTGGTTCTCACATCCCCAGCCTTCGGGGGTGGAGTGAGTTCACTCCCTTCCACTGCCCTGATTAACAAAGCCACTCACTCCACCTCCTTGGGTCAGTGATTCTGGGATCAGTTCAACGCTTTCTGCTCAGTTGCTACAATGGAACACAGTGTGACAGGAATTGCTGGGGACCATGTTGGACCAAGAGTGAGAACCTGCCTGAAAATGCAACTGACCACAGTTGGACCTCGGCCTGCATGCCGCCCAGCCATGCCTGTAGCCTGTGTACACAGACCAAGGCATATCATTCAGCCAGCCACTTCAGGTTGAGGTTTTGTCATTTGACACTTAATGAGGGTAATTTTAATTAAGTTAATCTATTGAGAATAGGGGAAAGACAAGGAAATGATACCTAAACAAGCCAGTGGAACCCCAGCTGACTCTGTCAAATCTTTCAAACTGAGGGTGGATTCCTATTGCAAGAGAGCAGGGAGTCAAAGACTTCCCTTGCTTCCTTTTGGCTCAGCGGAAGTTGACAACTGCCAGTCAATGAAGTCATTCAGGCATGTGTGACTGAATGACCCAACATTAAGAAGGGACTGGAACTGCTAAAACAATCACTGTGTTTATTTCCTAAGGAGCTCCTGACATCTTCCTTCCAAGTTAGAACCAAGTCAGTCAAATATTGAAGGATGGCTTTCCATTGTACATGTGTATGTGCTGTACTTACTCATGTCACATGTATACTCCTACCTCAAAATACCTTTTGTACACTGGATTTGCTCTTCTTTCCCTCTTGTTTCAGTTTGGGTCATTTCTATAGATCTATTCTCATTGTGCCAGAAAACCTTCAACTTGACTGGACTCAGGGACCCTTGGGGAGTGGGGTGGACCCTGGGATACCAGTCAGTGATGGCTTGACCCACTGATGTGCAGGACTGAGTGTGCTGCAGGATGTAGGACCCAGATGGAGGAGGTGGACACTGGGCTGTGCCTTCAGGGTTCACCTCTCACTGTCACTACTGCCCTGGGCACACCGCCTCTGCTGTGAAATGAACAGCTTTGCTACAAGCTCCTGAGCTTCCTGCCTCGGAACTAGCTGGCCATAGACTGCACCTGCTGAAACCATGAGCTAAAGTAACCTCTCCTCCTGCAGGCTGTGGTGTCTGGTGTTTTGTCGCAGCAACCGGAAAGGTGACCAATCCATCAGAGCTGTGGATTCTTTTTTCCTTAGTTGTGTCAGCACTGAGGAGCTCGCTGAGGTCATTTTTAATGTTACCATGTGTTTTATTTCTGCCTTTTTCATACAGTCTTTTCTCACAATTCCTCTCCACTGAGATCACCAATCACAAGTTGGATGTGGCCCACCTTTTCAATCAGAGCCCAGATTCAGGTACATCTTGTCTTTGTAAGTTAGGGCTCCAGTCTCTTCTCACTCCTGGGCCCTCTGCTTAGTCTGGGGGTTAGTTGTCATGCAGTGTCCCCAAGTCATGAGCTGCCTGTGTGTCCAGTTCTCTTCATTGTAGATGAGAATGATACTCATTCTACTTCTCCATATCCCTAAGTGGAAACCAGCAGTCCCTTGTGTAGGATTTAGATTTTGACTTTTTCAACAAAGAACAAACATATTAAGCTCACTGGCACAACCAGCCATGGTTCACTTTAATTTTTCCATTTTTGTCTTTATAGTGATATTGGTATAATAATTTAAGTATTGTATTACATGTGACTTTATTATTTTATAAAAATAGCATAAAAAGGGAAAAATGACTTTTCAGTTCCAGAAATAATGAGAATTTTCACATATGCACATAGTAATATGACTTCAAGACAAAAAGCATTCAGTGTGAGCAGATAGTAAACCTTGGGCTTCAATCACACTGACCTGAATTGTGTGAAGCATAGGTCCAATCACAAGGCAGTAAATACAATGAAAGAATCTATATAAAGATACATCATGTACAGGTACCAATTCTCAATGATGAATGTGATAATAAGGTGTACTTAAATATATCAATAAACTCAATAAAAAAATTTAAAAAGAATCTATATAAAATGCATGGTAAAGTTAGTGCCCTAATTTATATCATGAGATTTTGTGACCTTCTTATATAAAAAAATACTCTTCCTATATAAGCCTACCATTTATTTTATGCACAATCAAGACCTGCACACATTTCTGTGAGGCACGAAGTGACTATAAGCGAATTTTCCCAGAAAAAACTATGAGATTCATTGTAAATCTTCTTTATCTCAGAAGTCTTGTGGGGCCAATCACAGGTATGCAGGTATTTATGTGACTGTGCGTTGTGTGTGTTTCCGCATAGACACGGCTAATTAATGAAACTGCTCTTCCAAGTTAACCAAATGGACTTATCACACAATTATACAGAAATTAATGATCCTATTAGAATTCCAGCTAAGAGCTCAGCTCCTCTGCCCCCTGCCCTGCTGCTTCCTTGCTGATTAACCCTTCAATAAAACGGCAGCCTTCTTCCTTCCAGTCCTTCCTCTCCCGTCTTTTCCTTATTTTTCCTTTCTTCTCCTTCCCCACTGCTAGTTCTTCACTCCTTTCTCCCCTTTTATTCATTTTTTTTCCCACTGTTAGTTCCATTTCTGTTTCCGATAATCACATCCTGATTTTCCCTGAAAAACTTTTCATTCTCAAGAAACATAATGAAAAGAGGCCTCTCCTTATCTGCATCTTAGGGCTGGGCTAATGCTGACCAAAAACGTCCTTAGCCTTCCTTCCACTTGTTTAAATGGTGGACACAGGAGCCAATTCAGGCCAATTATAATGTAACTGTAATGTTCATTGTGGGGTTTTCTGCTGAACTTTTCAGGAAACAAAAATTTTCCAATCAAGAAACTCTATCAATGCAAAATAAACATTAAACGTTCCAGAAGACACAACATAAACGGATAAGGGGTCAGAGTACAGCCAACTGAGGGAACTGCAGTGATAATCAGCACAAGAAAACCTAACAGGGTCCTTGCTGTAGACTTTCCTGAGGTCTTCCCAATCACCTGAATAATATAACTCCCCTACGGTTTCATCCATTGTGAGTGGTTGTCATTTCTACCTCCTTCACTGACAGTACAAAAAATATTTTAAACCATTCTATTCTCTTAGATACTTACTTTTTCAGAAAGCAAAAAGGTCAGTTATGATGAATCTAATCATATGATTTGATAGTTCCATTTAGGAACCCAAGAAAAGCTAGGTAAAGTTGGGAATGAAGTCAAGAAAATAAGGATAAATTCATTTTAATAGTGTCAGTTATTGTTTTAATTCTGACTGCATACTCTACTGTAAACTATAACTTGACTATAAGCTTCAAAGTAAGGAATGATGCCTTTTTCTTCTCAGAATACTTTAAGGTTTCTAATAAAATGACTTTTCAAACTACAACCTGTCATTTAAAAATTTATTTACTCTGTTGGTGGACATATAGGTTGTTTGCAAGATTTAACTAGTATGAATTGTGCTTCTATAAACATGGGTGTGCATGAATTGCTGTAATATGATGTCTTTAACTTTGCCAGGAAAACGTCCAGAAGGGGAATGGCTGAGTCAGGTGGAATTTAAGTTTTCATTTTTTTAGTAATCTTCATACTGATTTCCATAGTGATAAACCAAAATATAAATAAAGAACAAAGTAAAAAAGATGATAGGAAGTCTAAAGATAAATCTTTTTGGAAAGAAAAGGGAATGGAGAGATGGGAGGAGGAGGGAAAGGGGGTGAGAAGGAACTGAGGTGTGTTGTGCACATGGGCCAGCCAACTCCGCATGAGGAGTGTCAACATGATGCACTGCAAACATGGACTAGTAAAAAACATTTATTCTCTGAACAAAACAGTGAACAATATGCTAAATGGGACTCGCCTAGATATCATTTGTTACCTTTCTCTTTTAAAGTAATAAGATGAGAAAATCACCTACCATATAATCAAAAGGTATCAAAAATGGCTGTCCAAGAAACACTCCAGTACCATTACTAGAACAATAATGCTGAGTAGTTGCAATGTCTACAGTTTATGAAGATCTACTGACTTCATGCTATGCACAAACTGCAAGTTTATCTTCCAGTTACAAGTGATATTTTGAGTTTTCCATGAGTGGCAGCTGTGGGGACAATTAAAAAATGCTAATTAAAGCCACTTGAAGCAGACGAAGACTATAGAAGATCCCCCCATCTAATGCAATTCCTGTATTTTAAAGGGAGCAGAGGATCAACAGTTATTTTTCATCCAAATCAAAAGCAGGTTTATTTACACATTACATGCTATTCCCACTAATGACTTAAGGAATGCATACACAGATTTTGGATTGGAGGATATAAATGTGAAACACTGGCAGTGTGTTGGATGGTTACCGACAAGAATTAATCAGCATTCTTCATGCTGCACACAATGCAGTTAGAATAGAAACAGCAAATCTGCCCAGCCAATGCAAACAAGCTGCATAAGAGGCTCAGCAAGTCAGAGAATATCACCAGCCAGGATGCAAATTACATCTTTAAATTGTTTGCCAGCTTCCTTTGAATTAGCCAGTATAAGAACTCAGTCTCTGGCACTTTGTAAACTGGAAACCACTACATCTTCTCAGGCTTAGTTTGTCAGTGTGGGACTGCATTAAATAATTCTGCTTACATATTAATCCTTGCTTGATGAAACGGATACACTGCTGTAGACATTTAAGTGATGACGTTCTCTAGTGATGGAATCTACTGGTTAGCCTCACAAGTTCCACAGTATCCAGGGCAGCCATGTTGCCCGAGCTCCTAACGAAAGTACTGATTGTAGCTTTATGGAAAAATTCTTTCCAATTCATATTTTTTATTCTTGACACTTTCAAAACTTTCACAGCATTTCCTACAAAATTGTGAAATTAAGCATTTCAACTTTGTTGTAGCCATTGCTAGTTGCCTTGCTATGGATACACTGAAGTCCTGGGGGTTTTCATGGACCAAAATCATTACTATTCGGTTCTTTCCAGTTTGTTATCCTTTTGTCCTCAGGACTCTGGAGGCAAAGATTCAACTGAGATCTCAAGGTATGCAGAGAGTCGGATGGTAGGTTTGAAACTGAGAAAGGTCTAAGGAAATTGGTGCCAGATGCTTTGGCTTTGAGTACAAAATATAAAGAAACACTTCTGTCAAACTCATGTTCCCAGGAATGTATTTCAGCTCTTAGTGAAGATGTTTACAATTGATTCTGAAAAGAATGAAGAATATAGGAAAAAGAATGATCATTAGTGAAAAGTTTGCACACTAATGTCTTATAGTTCTGAGCCAATTTCTCCCCTTGTGAAAAATAATTCAGGCAAATCTGAAAATCTTATCACTTTGTTGGGACTAAGAGTCAACCAAAGATTAATTTCAATTTTCAACATCTATCTAATTTCTGCTCTGTTTATTCCCCCAGAGATGTGAAATAAGTAGTAATGATATGGTCTTTAAGGGATTACCAATGGAGAATACAAGAGCAGGAAGATAAATCATTAAACAAAGATCAAAAAATTATGCTTAATTTTTAATACACTAGTTATGATCAGCATTAAATCTTTAACTCAATGTATTATATATGTAATAGGAGAAAAGATTACTATATTTAATTGTTGCATTAGAATGTTGTGTGCGGATAAATATAAATAATGTAAGCTTTTGAGTGCAGTGGAGAGAGGATAAATTGACAAGGAGGAACAGTCAGCCACCTGTGCATGCAAGATAAAGATTGGGCTAACTAAAACCAAAAGAATATAGGTCACTGGGGAGACAGAGGACTGGAAGAATTCACTCCCATAAATATCCTTGGATTTCCATGTGTTCTCTGCCTTTGTCAGTGGGAGAGATGAGCACCAATAAACAAATGATCGGAATGAAAGTAAAGGTGTAACTATCTCGAGTGAGTCCCTGATCTCAGTCCTCAACTTTCCTCTCCCATGTCTAACCATACCCATACCTTTAATAACCACATCCTGGCTCATTATTTTTAAATACCACCTGTACTGCCAGCCATAAATCTACCTTGACCTCCAAGCCCAAACATCCAATTGCACAAAAGATATCTTTACCTAGATGTCTGAAAAGCAGCTTCGTATGTCTAAAAACGGTATCTCGTCTTCCCCATTTCAGCAAATGGCAATTTCACCTTCAAAATTATTGATATTGAAAATCCTGAAGTCATTATTCGTTCTTCTCTTTTTTATATATTTAGCAGCCTACATGTCTGCAGGTCCGATTACTTTTATTTCATACTATACATTGAATTCAACCTCACACTGCCAGCTTGGTTCCACTTAAATGAAGGCAGTGGGCTTCCCAAGCTGGGCATGCTTCCCTCATCCCCATCTGAAAGCAGCAGGCAAAGCTGTTGTTTTATAATATACACTAAATCAAGCTCTCCCAAATACACCCTCCAAAGATGTCCCTTCACACCCGGAGTAAAACTAAGTCCCTGTATGACACTACACAATCTTGTCTCTCTTCTCTAACCACATTTGCATTATTTTCTCTCTCACACTGCATTCCAGACCCAACTGGCCTCTTGCTGCTCTTTGAAAACTTCAGGCTGAGTCTTGTCACAAGGTCTTTACATTCTCCATTACCTTTGCCGGATGAGCCATTCCAGAACAGTCACACAGTTCCACTCCTTCCTTCCTTCCGGTCTTAGGGCCAACATCACCTTCTCGGTTAGGTTTCCTTAATGATTCGTGTATAATGCCAGTTCTCTCCCTTACTTTCTCTCCTGTCAGGCATTGTTAATCTCCTATTCCATCCTAAACTGTCTTCATAGCTTTTACAGTATTACCATATGGCACTTGTATTACCATACATACTTACTTCTTTGTTAATAACATTTTCTTCTACTAGAATGTAAACTGTGAGGGCAGAGATACATTCTAACTGCCTCAATGAATAAAGAGTGTATGGGTAAATAGTTATTTAGTGACATAATATATCAGAAATTGCTATGAAGAGGAACCAGGTTTTTTGACCTAGTCACAAAAGTTAGAAAGGGATTCCTAAAGGTGAATCTTTAGCTAAGTTCTGAAGAACAGTGAGGTATGGAGGGGGAGAGGGAAGAAGACCCCAAGTATTAGGGAAAACATGATTAGCATGACCTGAGTTGAGAGGGAAACTCATCTTACTGGCATAAGAACTGAAAAAGAGTCTGAAATGGAAAAAGTCTAAGTGGTTGGAGCTTAAAGACAGGAAAGAGTGAGAGACATGAAGAGACTGCAAAGGACCACTAAGGAGCTGGTAGATACATTTCGGGATTTATTCTAAGAGCCACATGAAGCCATAGATGGTGAGCATGAAGTTGCACGAACTCAGTGTATTTCTGTGGCGTGCGTGCATGTGTGTGTGTGTGTCCATGTGCTTTAGAACTATTTAGACTGTGGCAGGAAACGTGCTAAAGACAGATAGTGAACAGGGATAGAATACTGCATTAGTTACTAAACAATCTCCGTAAGCAGTGATGATAGCTTGGCCTAGCAAGATGCCATCTAGGAGATGCTCGAGTCCACTCTCCTTTTCTCTCCTTACCCTCCCATTTCTCATCGCAGGAGTTGTCAGTCTTGCCCTCTTCTCCCAAAGGGGAAGGATCTGAAATGAAAGAGCTGCCCTCACCATCACCAACACTCCTGCACACCATCCCTGCTCCGTTCACAGCAGACTTTTCCAGGGCTTTTGTCTATTTGAATTGTTTATTTCATCCATGTGACTAAGTTCCAAGGTGATGATGAAGGTGCCAGAAACCATGCTTTGTTCATCTTGATGTCCACAGTCGCTGATTCATTGGAGATGTCCATGAATGCTTGTTGAATGAATGATCAATTAATAGCTAGTCTGCCAGTGAAGAAAATGTTGCCAACATTCTTCTGCTATTCTGTGTGCACCAGACAGCTGAGCTGAAGGGCTTTTCCATGTAGTCAAAGTACATAAGCAACTGGTCTGGTCATCTGCTACTTGGTTGGATGTGGATCTAAACTTCAGAATATAAATATGCCAAAAATGTTCAAATTATATGAAGACAAATGATGCATGTGGGGAGAAAACTGTATACAGAATCCTCAATACAGTTCATTAAGTGACTGAAAATATGATACAGTGCATTCAAGTAGGAACTCATTAATTAAAGAGCACTTAAAATACCCCAAATAATTACATAGTTTCCCAAAAATCTCTTATTCCCAGAGATGCTGAATCATCAAATTCAATTGCAATTACACAATAAAGAAAGAATTCTGGCCACAAAAGATTCCTAATAATTCACACTGATCCTTAGCTATTGCACAGGATGACCTGTACTCTGTACACACTTGTACACACACATATTGAGGTATCTAGACACATATATACATAAGCATACACGTATGCATACATACACTGACTCAATATTAATGTTATAAAAATTATAAAGCAACCCATAGAAAAAAGTTCTTAAAAGAGACAGTGAATAAGAATTTTCAGCTACATATGCTTTATGATCATATCAAAGGTTAAATAGTACAATTTACATATTTTTCTTTTCTAACCTTCATTCCAACTATACACTTTTCCTGAAGCTATAGAATTTTAAGTAGGTCCCTTTTCACAAAAATTGTAAACAGAAGACAATAATTCAAGCAAAGCCTACAGAATCCTCTACCATCTAACAATTAAAGAAGTCATAAAATTCAGCTGTGCTCTTAAAATGCTTTACACAGGTTCAACAAAAGAGAGTGGCTTTCAAAGCAGTGTTCTTGGAAAGAGATATAAACACTGCTTCCAGTTTGTAAAATTCTAATACCTGTAAAATGATGATTTTGGTATAATTAACACAATGTAAAATAGCAAGGCTTGATTAAAAAGATAATTTGGTTGATAGTTCATTTTATATACATGAAATAAATAAACATTAAATTAAAACCTGGCCAAAAATTTGATTTGTAAAAGACATTGTGAAGGAACTCAGGCCAAACTATGAGAATAACAAAATAAAACACAATTTCCTAATAAAGAACTTAAAAATTTTATGTATAACTATGCTTATGCAGTACATTCAAATATAGCCTTAAATTTGTTTTCATTGTGTTTACTTCAAATAACGTATTTTTCTCTACCAAAAAGACAGGAAAGAGAAGAGTGGAGGGAAATGGAAAGTAATTTCTGCATAAAACACAGAAAAGCTATTACCAGTAAACTCATCTGAAAGAAAACATATCTACCTGTGCAGAAACAATAGGAGATATCTGGCTCAATGTCAAATATATTATATACATTCCCTTTCTTCTCCCCCAATTTTTGGTTTATTCAAATATTGTTGAGAATTATCCTCTTATAATTACATACAAACTTCCAGATATTTGTATCATTGGTAAATTTAAGAAAGCACTATTTATGAAAATCCAATCAAATATATTTAGTACATTGTTATTGCTTACAAAATATAATAAAGAAGCATAGTGACTTACCTGAGAAATTGCTGAGTATTTGGTAGTTCAAATAATTCAACTTATCACATTCTTCTTTTGCATTCTGTACAATCCAATTGTTGCCCTGGCCCAGATTCCTTATGTTTGCAATATTATACTAACAGGCCACATGGTAATATTTAATACATTTATAAAAACTGAATATGGTGCTATATTCTACACACATGAACTCTTCAAATTCCATGAAGTCCCATGTTTGTAACCATATGAAGGATTTCTAAATTTTAAAATCATGTTCTACATTGTTTGTAGATTATAAGGCATCAAAAAAATTAGACCTTTGTATTAAGAAGTAGTGAAATAAAGGTTAAGGACATTCACCACCAACTAATAAGCAGTACCAGCAGACCACAATATTCCACAACTGAAAGAGTAACACAATGAGAATTTCATGTCAGAGGGTTGCAGGAAGTGGCTGCTGCAGAGTCCGGGAGCTGAACATTTCTTCACACACAGGAATGTCCTCAAGTGTCAGGGCCAGGAGTTGTCACTCGAGGCACACGCATGCCTGGGGTCTTTTCCCTGGCACGCTCGAGATGAACAGGGAGGACCAGGGTTGGGTGCACTCAGTTCTTCTTCAACTTAACACACTTTCGAAAGTTTCCAACAAGAATACATCCTTTAGAAATGCACAAAGATCGTGTTCTTCTTTTTTCCTTTCTTTATATGAGAAAAATATATATAAGGAAAAACAAAAATGACCATCACTGGCACTATTTATCAAAGGTTTATACACAGCATTCATTCCACTGACAGAACAGGAAATGGAGAATTATAAACTTTTTAAATTGAAAAAAAGATTTTTCAGGATCATATGTTCACGCCTCAAAATCCCACAAATAAAAGTTTGTACATGGAAAAATAGAGATATTTTGAATACTAAAGTCCTTTATTCAACAACACAGAAAGTTCACAAAAACAACTTTACTGGGCAAATTGAAGTGATTTTTTAAGTTTTTTTTTTTTTTTTTTTTACAGTTTTGTACATGCCCCATAAGTGATTTTCTTTAATAAATACACTGCTTTCCAAAACTGCTTTTTAAATAATTGCACAAGCATACATACACCGTACACAAATTTCTATTAGAAAATTTAATAGATAAATGCACAGTTCAGAATAGGAAACACTGTGAAACGAGTACATTTTGTGGCCCACATTCCTAAAATATCTCTATTTTGCAATTGTGAAAATGGAATCCCTCTCAATACAGTAGCCGTCTTTTATTCATTAGGAATACAGATCTCAGTGTGAAATGGCAAATTTAATAAAAACAAAATCTGAAACATTTAGCTGTTACATGGAAACCAACTGTTTGATATCACTGTGAATCTAGCCATGATCAAAGACCCACTACAGCTTTCTGTGGAACATAGTTGACCCTGGATAGTGTGTTCATTTAACTGCTTTCCTTTCTTCATTATCTGATTACAGACACTATCAGTTTAAAGATTTCATATCCTTTGGCATTAATTGTACAACCTAGATGCCAGGGGTTCTGAGTGGAAGGAAGGAAATATTTCTGTCATTCAATGATTACTTAATATTAATTCAGAATAAGCCCATCATCTCTCGCTCCTTGTAAATGTGTTTAGAGGAAAGATGTTGAGTGTTGGAACTTAAGCAAGAGGAGGTATTTCTATGTATGCTTACACTAGAGGAAGACTGTTACTATTTTCTCTCCCAAGGATGGATACCTTAGTACTTTGTGGATGTGTCTCTGCTTCTACACAGACAGGTAGGGTCCATGAGAAAGCCACTTGGGCCTGAAGGCTTGGGAAGAGACCTGTTGCTTATGATATTCTTCAATGTTAGTGTGCTTGGTGACAGCTTCAGGGGACATGTCCCCATGACACTCTATGCCAATGCACAGAGTCCCAAGGATTCTCCCTGCTCTTCCCACACGCTGCTGGTAGGACATCTCCTCAGGAAGATTGCCCTTGCCAAGTTTTTCCATTTATCTGCCATGGGATGGTTAGGGTATGCACACGGCCCACACAGGCTACATTCTAATCACTACATTCAGACTTTTCTTGATAGTGAATATGAAATATACAGAGAGGAACTTTCAAAAGTTACATTTCATTGGTGTTTTAGAATAATGAGAAAGTGTCAATTTTCAAGCCATTTCCCTGATGTTACACTGGTCTATCTGACAAGTTCTGAATGCATGGGCACCAGGGGAAGAAAACTAGAGGGATCAGAAGAGTAAGATCTTTTTCAAACATTGCCAGTGGGAGCTTTAAGTGCATTCCCAAGATCATATAAATAGAGTTTAACCAAAAGCATAAAAGTGGGTGGTATAAAAGAACAATATCAAGAATAAAAACATGAGAATTTTTGAAAAGCTATACCATTCCATTTCAGTAATTAACAGTTCTTTCATTCAAAAAAAAAAAGAATTGACATGTAAAGCCTCACATTTTACAATATACAGGTTCATTAGTTCCTTTAAAAAGCAAACAAACAAAAACACATCAACACATGCAACCAACCTCAGAATGCATTTCAGGTGGTCAGTCCACATCTATGTGATCTTTATGTTATTGTGGGTCTCCAGTGGCCTGAATAGAAGCGTGTTTCATTTCTACAATAATCATTGTTTCACAAAAAACAAGGCAACCTTCTCATTCAAGCATGAAAGTAAGTTTTCACTTGCTTGTAATTAATTAGTAAATCGGTAAACACAAATACCATAAAATAAAAAAAAAAAGGAACAGGAAAGAACTCGTGTAGCTCTCATTGGTCCTACAGCAGAAGGAGAAATTTTAACTAGAAAACCTCAAGTACACAAACATCAAGTAGAAAACAATCTCAAAATTAATATACAGCATGTTTTAGCTTGTGACAATTTAATTCCCTTCTCTGAATATAGACGGGTGTGGCACACAATGGACACTGCCCAGAAAGACTGCTGGACCATCTCAGCAGGCCGCATCCTGCCCCTCAAGGTCAGCCAAGCCACACTGGCCCCCTTCCCCCAAGGACTCTAACGATGAAGTGCCCCTTCTGTCTTTGAAAAATCTTTTCTGCCATATCATTTCCCATTCAAAACTACAGCCATATTTTTTTAAATATTCACCTGCTAGGCTTTTCAAAATTTTACACTTGAAGCGTTTTCCTGCTCTCCCACTCTGTCACAAGTTGCGATTCTTCTCCAGACCCATGATGCTGACAAATTTCGATAGGTTCGTGGGTACAGTGGGCTGCAACCACTGGCCGGCGGTAAAGAACACGGGAGTCGTAGTGACAAGGCGACTCTGATGGTGGATGTCTTTTCACTAAACCATGTTTTATTCCAGAAACTGAAAACCATTGTTATAGCCTAGCCAAGAAATAAACCTACATTACATTAAAATAATATTTGCCCTAATGGGACAGCCTTAAGAGTCCTATCAAAAGAAAACCAAAGCCTACTGTAAAAGGTGACCCGGGTTTCTATGAGGCATTGGATCCTGTGTGTGTGTGGGTGGGGGAACTGCTGTGTGTTGATTAAATTGGGCCTTGGGGCCCTGCCTTCTCCCCAACGAAAGCACTGCGTGGGCAGAGTGGGGCTGGGATCCGTGGAACATCCCAGGGGAAGACCACGCACCCAACTGAAAAGCCAGGAGAAAGGAAGATACAAAGAGACAAAATGCCTCACTTTGATGAATATGTTTAATTTTTTAACTTAAAAATATACCCGGTCCTGCCTAAAGACAGGCCTCAATGTATTCAAGTATTAAAACTACCCATTTAATATCACACATGGAATTAAAACATTTGGATACTCTTTTTTTTTTTTTAATTTTTCCTACCAAAAAAAAATCAACAACAACAACAAAGAAACAAAAAACTTACACAGCCCATGTTTGGCTGGGGAAAAAGTCAGTAATGGATTTCTTTCCCTAAGATCTGATAACTTCATTTTTTTTTTAGCCTAGAAAACACGGTTTTTGTTTTAATAAAAAAAAAAATTATACAACTGATTCTGCATTTTCCAACTACTCTGAGTACTCCGCCTTACAGTGCAACCCAAGACAAGTAACTACACTAAGTATCCGGGAGGTACACCCTTCTGTACAGCTCATTTGTAAGCAATGCAAGTGCATAACCACTACTCTAATACAGTGCTCAAAGGGTTCATCGAAACTCTCATAACATCTTCCCCTCTTAGAACAACACAACTGGAGGTAATTGCTGGACACATCGTTATCTTTTCATCTTGTAAAACTTGGCCTCAAGTCTCCACGGAAAGACGCATGGCCCAACAGTGCCAGTACAGTTGCTGCTGCTTCTAGAAACAACTGGCAAAAAATATTTAAAGCTAAAATTTATTGCTCCAGATTTGACTCGCAGAACCATACTGTTGTGTACAAACTGTTAATCTCCATAGATGCTCAGACGTGATTGTCTCCTTGTGTCTAAACACACAAAATACAAGCTGCTATCTGTACAGTTTACAGTACTGAAACACATATATTTGAAAATGAAGTATAGATATGTACTTTGCAAAGATACATGATTTTACAGCAGGGGTTTACCCAAACTTATTTTTTACAGCCACTTTCAAAATAGACAACAACTTCACTAGTATACCTAAATTACATCAAAGAATCAGTGTACTGAAAGTAAATAGACTGCCAATTCCCCAAGCTCCCACGTTATTTTTAGGTCTTTTTTCTTTTCTTTTCCATTTTTTTTGAAGAAACCCCTATACATAAAATGAAAATAATTTCTGGATATTTTCTTCAATGGTGGACTAAGCAGTTTCTTAAAACAAGACATTAGTTTGCCCTTCATTTCCAAATGCCTTGAAAATAAGATCTACTACTGCTTTAAAAGAACCATCGGAATGCTTCAGCGCTGGGAACAGGTGTTCTCTATAAAAAAAGAGCAAGAAAACAAGTTAAGCTTTCCTTCCATGCTAGTATAAAATTAGATTTTTCTCCTTTATACTTCAGCAATCGTTTTAGTCAGCAATATACAACACAGTGACTTGTATATCTCAACATCTAATAAAAAAGAAATGCTCAATCTTAAAACATTATGAAAATTAGAATATGATATTTAATGCTACTTGAATATAGTGGTTAAAACATATTGGCCTTCAAAATATAGGAAACGCAGCCTATTATAGGTAAAACAATCAGAATGCAGGGGAGATTCCAGGTTCTCACCAACAGGGGAGAGACAACCAGCACATATACTTAAATCTGCATCTGCAGTTGAAGAGCCTGGGTCACTTAGAGTAAGCTGTCTTGGTGCTAGTGTGACACACGTGCAGACAGCACAATCACACCGTGCAACAGCAAAGGATTCACCTTTGCTAGTTCGCTCTCTACATTAGTCACTTTTAGGATAGTTCTTCAGTTATTTGGTTCTCTATTTCAAAACACGTAATCAGTTCCGCACATACTCTTTTTTGGTGCATGTGCGCCCATATCTCAGTTCAAGTGAGTGCCATGACTGCTCTCCCTTTAAGCCCACAAACAGAGATGTGATCAAAAAACTAAGCTGAAGTTTGACCACTGTTTTTAAGCACAAAATCATAAAATTTACATATGAAAACTAAGGAAGGGTGCTGTCAAAATTCAGTGAAGTAATTTCTCTATTCTGAGGGACTTCTTTTATGGCAGAATAACAATAAATATCACACCAATATTCTCTGAATCACATATCACTTACTAAATGCTAAACACCTTCCTATAATCTAATGGAATGACGCTGACAAAATACATCACTATTTTAAAGTGAGTCTAGATTTTCAATAAGTGAATAAGTATGAAGCAAATTGATACTAACCAATGATACTCAGTAGAACGTAACTTTTTAAGCATAAATATACTACAAATGATCTTCCAAAGAGGAAAGCATCAAGCAATCCTTGTAACAACAAGCTTATTTCTACTTTGAGGTTGATTTTTGCTAGGTAAATGGAAATTAAGGTTCAGGTTTTTTCTATATATTAATATTCCAATAATTCCCTACACCATATTCTTCTTAAAATGACTCATCCTGTTCTATTGCGTATGTTCTAACAGTGTACATAAATAATCACATGATTAGTGAAGGTATATAAGAAACAGGCTAAGAGTATATTTTCCTAAAGAGGGAAATTAAAATTGATTTTATTCCTTAGATCAATCCAAAAAGTTCACATAGATTCTAAGATGGCTGTTAAAAATATGTATATTGGGCATGGTGGCACATGCCTGAAATCCCAGCATGCTGGGAGGCTGAGGTAGGAGGATCACAAGTTTGAGCCTAGACAACTTAGCCAGGGGTGTTTCAAAATAAAAACATTATGGGCCAGGGATGTAGCTCAGTGGTGCCGCTGCCTGCTTGCAAGCACAAAGTCCCAAGTTCAATCCCAGGTACCAAAAAAAAAAAAAGTCAAAATAAAAAACATTAAAAAGTGCTTGGGATCTAGCTTAGTGCAAAGGGCCTGCATTCAAACCCCAGTACTACAAATAAAAATATATGAGTATATAATTGATACATTAAATCAATGTTGCTAAATATTGAATATGTATACAAAAACACATGAATACATATATACACATACATGCACTTGTAAATACACCTTATTAGTAATATTTGAATTTCATAGTTTGGAAAATACATGAGAAATTCAATCACAATGCTCTAATATTTGGGGCTGCTTTTATTTACTTTCCCATATGTGAGTTATTTGCTTAGCATTCTCCTAATGTAATAATGTCATATAAAAATAAAAGTGTAATAACTGGCTAAGATGTTGATTAGAAATTTAGGTGCATGAAATAATCAGTTTGGAAAGGAAACCTATTTTTCACTATCACCACCTTAAAAAAAATATTTAAAAACTGTCCTCACAACCAACAATAAATTTCAAAGCAAATCCACTAAGAACAAATTAATACACTGTAATTAATCTAAATCAAGTTTGCATATAGGGATAGACAATAAATTCACTGTGAAGTGTCTTTTCAAAATCAGGGTCTGCTGTTCTCATAAAAGTAGTACTGATTTTGTTAATATTTTACTCATCTTTGAATTTAATCCAATTTCTCCATCCAGCTCACTATGCATATCAGGATCTTCACTATTGGATTTGGTTGGAGATAAACACCTTTTACTACTTACCAAAATTAACTTTTGAATAATAAATGTAGTAAGTATATATGCAGATTACATAATCATTATTAAAGGACCTTTATAAAGTGAAAGAAACATGCCATTCTAATACCCATCCTTTGCACACACATGCAGTAAATGAAAACTTCAAAGTTTGTACCAGCTGTTAACTTGCATGGTTAATGCCAACTTAGAATAAATTTTATATAAGTATGCACATTTGTATAAATGTAGTGGTTTTCAACAAGATAAATTAGATCCAAGTATATCAATGCAATTATAGATCTATGGTTACAGATTCACATATGAAAAATAAACATGTGCATATATATTCATATATATACACATTATGTGCATATGTATGACATAGGGGTGCCAACTTATTCCCCAGTGCCAACTGGAAATAAGATTATAAATATATACTTATGTAATCTCACATCTTGATAAACAAATATATTTACAAAGATAAACAGAAAAAATATATGGAGTTCATTTTTAAAATGAGATAAAATCCTTATGTCTTCGATACACTTTTAAATATCTTTTCTAATTTTTTGTTCTTCCTATGTCCCCTTTTTTCTACTCAATTTTACACACAATATTTTGAAAAAAGAAGTTTATAAAATGCTATCTAGGGTCAAAGATCATTTCTGTGAGGAAAAAGATGACCACTTCTCAATATTTGCTAGCAGAAATAATTAATCAAACAATGCCAAAGCAGGAGAACAGCATGGATCTTCTCTATTCATATTAACTGTCATGAAACCGCAACACAGCGATGCTATTTTTTTATATCCCTATGCACTGCGAACACATTAAGACAAGGCCACCAAGTGACCCTTGGATAGAACTGTATGAGCAACTTACTACAAGACCAGTGAGCAGGAAAGCAGTGGAGCACATTTTATTTTCCTTACACTAAGATCTCTGAGATCATGAAATGTAAAAATGATTAGCTGAGAATTCCCCTAAAATATGTGAAAAAATTAGCAAAACTACTGGTGCATTAATTGGAACAAATTATCAAGATTCTCACTAGGAATTTGTAATAAGCTTTCTACAACAGTTTTATTTCAGGGTTAAAAAAAAAATAGCAAACTCTTTCAAGTCTTAGGGGCTGCATCTAATGTCCTGCTGAATTTTCAGTAGAGTCACAAGAAAGGTACTGCGGGCTGGGGCTGAGTTCCTTATAGACTAGCAGGGTGAAGCACTGGGCTAAATTGCAGGTTTCTGATGATTCTGTGCAAATTTGGGCCCACATCTTCACTAATTCGCTCAACTAATGAGTGCCTCTTTGAAAGAGGATTACCCTAAATGGTTTGGGGCGAGCTCTCCAAGGTGGGGTATTAGATGCCCTCAACTGCTTCCTTCAGGTTATAAACAGTCCAGTCCCAGCTGGGGAATCTCAGTCCTGATGAGATTACAGTGACTTTCCGGCTCTTAGGGGGCTCTTATCCTGAGTGACAGGACAGCCAGATTCCCCGGGAAGCGGAGGGGGATGGGACAGAGCTGAGGACGGCTAGAAAAGTCCCAGGAGCCCTTCCTTACGGGGGCCAGGTCCACAGTGCCCTTGGGTTCACAAGGACGTCTTCCACCTCACCTCTGTAGACCTTTTAAGGCAAGGAAATTTGCTCCATAGAATAGTACAATCCAACCCCAAGTGCATTTCTATTTACTGAAAAACACACAAAAATTATTGTATCTGCCAGAAACATTTCAGTTTGATTTCTGTTAAATCAGCAGTGGAGAAATAATCAACCAGACTAAAATAATTAAGGATCCCAGAAGCTGCCACTGTAAGAATCTGAAAATGTTTCCCTTTTTCGGTTCCTGCTAAGAAACCACTTGGACAGTGGTATCTTCAGGTTATGCACCTAGTATGGTTAGAAATATGTCAAGTTTAATAAAAACTCAGCTCCTGAGAGCTGAAAATGGGGACATTTTTAATTCTGTGCATATGAGGATAGAGGAATTGTCTGCTCACATGGAGAAGCAATACGCAAAATGTAGCAGTATTTACAACGCTACTCAGAAAACGGCTTTTAATGAAGTTTGACCTGAGGTTTCAAGGAGCAAGTTAAAGATAAGTCTTGATGCTGATATTACTTACCTCAGAATGCATGAATTTTAAACTGAGAGAATGCCTATGACATTGGAAATTTCCATACAGTATAACATTATCTTTCCAGTGTTTGTTCATACTGTCTTTCCTTTTTCTTTTTCTTTTCCCTTTTTTATTTTGAGGCAGGGTCTAAGTTGCTAAGTTGCCCAGCCTGGGCTCAAACTCAGAGTATCCCGCCTCAACCCCCCAGGTGCTGGGATTCCTGATGTGCACTATCACACGCACCCAGACATATACTTCTTATCCAAATCTTTCAGTGGCTCAAGACCTTTGGAATTCTGCTGGGAAACAGGCTGGCTCCGATACAATGGTTTCCCAGTGAAAGGTAGCAGTGGGAGCCATTATTCTTACACTAATCAAAACACAATTTCCTCTTTACTGCTGAAGAAATATAAATCATTTGATTATCTTCTGATTCTCATACAACAATGTGAAGTAAGTTTTTTTAACCCAAATTAAAGCAATTTTAAACCATAGTTAGCTAATCCAAGCTGGTGCCAGACCTCTTGAAATAGTATTTTCAATGTGAGGAATCCCACACTGAGTTTCTGACATGTAAAGATGGAAGGCCTTACAATCAGGAATCCTCACTGTATTGAGTTTTCCTTTTCACATTAGAATTTGAAGACTTTAGTGAATCATGGAAATACTTAGGAACGAAATAAGAAATTAAGCTTTGATTAGCGGAAGAATAATGATCCCCCACCTACTAACTTTCACCGGGATATCACTGTATCAGCTGTCCTGTTGCATAGAATTCTGAAGGCCTGGTGAGTCACCAAATGTACTGGAAAGTATATGAGCAAATACTGGAAAGATATATTTAACTTCAGTTACAGAAATTGCTAATGTCACAATCATGATCTCAATTTAAGTGACAAAGAAATATTGTTAATAAATATGACAAATGATAATAACAGGTTCCATTGTTTTTTGTAGCTATTCAATTAAATGTGTTTTATAGCTACTTATAAAGCTTTCAAACCCTGGGATTTGCGGGGATGAACAAAAGTAAAAATTCCTAATAAGAAGAAAAGTATAGTTTTTTCTGAATTTGGTTTAAAAGATGATAAAATAACCTTACATAGATACTTTGAGTTTCTTCCTGGCAAAATCTCAAAACCTACTTGAAGACATAATATATTGTGTTATTGTGATACCGATTATACACATGAACACAAATATTTGAATAACTGATAATTATGGTGTAAAGTGAAAACTAGCAAAGGTAAGCACCTCCCCAAAAGATGTTAGCAGAAAATGTTTCCACATCGTGCTTTTAAATAAATTATAAAAATCATAGTCTACTGTTTTAGCATATGTAAATATGGGAGAAATATCAATTTGTGATAAAGTCATCATACAGCCCAATAATTTATTGTTATTATAAATGAAAGCAACTTTATATTAACAATATTACCTCATATGAAAATATTTTCAATTCAAATATATGCTTTCTACTTTTTAAATTACACCTTACTTCTGCTCTGCTGTAACACACCTGTATCATGTATGTGAGACACATATGTATATTAATTTTCTCAATTTAAATCCAGTTATCAGATAGCTTTATATCTTTGGCATCATCAAAGCTTTTTGCCCATTATCCAGATGGAAGTTAAAAACAATAATCAATATTACCACTAGGACCCTTCTCTAGAGGGGAAAAGCATTAAATGAATAACTAAATAATGTTTATGATTCAATTTATGGAGTCTCTAAATATGATTATAAGGAGCATTCCAGGGTTTTGGTTTCCAAGTTGACATTTGTGGCCAAGATTCCCCTGATTAATGGTGGAGAAGTAGGGATGGCCTTTCCACCACTATCGATCCTCCGCTGACTGCTGCTCCCACTATGCCTCCTACATTTCGAGTTCCCTTCCTTTCTCTCCTACACCACCACCATGATCCTCACCACCGCCGCCATGGCATGACTTTAAATGGGAACCCAGCTAACTGGTCAAAAGAAAGACACGTTTACAAATCATGCTGTAAGAACTCTAAGTCCACATGGCAACCCACTGGTAGGTAAGCAGCTGCCCAAACACGCACAACTGTTAGGAGCTAGGAAAAGGCCGGGTTAACACCTTGACTCATTCTGATCCAGGGGGACCAAAAGAGACACCCACTTTTGCTCCTGGTATCTAATGCAACCATTTTCTTTAGGCAAATTTCTGGATTAATTGTATTTCAATTAAATTTGGGAACTAATACTTCAAACGGCATCATTCAAACAAACAAGTAAATTTATTTTAGTAAAGTGGATAGCTTAGTTATTAAAATGTTCTTGGGCAGATAGAAAAACTATATCATGGTGCCTTGGTAAGCAGAAAGAGGGGGGCTTTCACTGGTTTACAAATTAAAAGGGTGTTTTTCAAAACTGATTTTATATGTACTATTTTAACTCTATGTGTAAGAGGGAGTGTAGAAGGAAACTGAAAGTGAACTACAGATTTAAAAACCAAAAATTATGCTTAATAAAAGCTATGTAACTTTTTCCAGAATGATTGAAATATTTTCATTTATATGTGTTTACATTTATATTTCATGTGCATATATACATATAAATATATTTGGTACATGTGTCTATATATACATATATGACTGTATGTGTGTATATAAAAGGTTAGTAATTCAATCTCACCTCGAAGTCACACTTATAATTCCTATTTAATCCAAAAATACCTCTAGATGAGATCATTGTGAATTAGCTAGCAAAAAATAAGACAAAATTATCTGACAACTTTGAAAATGTTGGTTATAGTCAGTGAACTGAATCAATTTTACTGCTCTGTTGTTAAAAGAAGAAATATTCTTCTAAAATGTGAGGAAATGAGAGGTCACTGAAAGAAGTATTAAGAGGTGATGTTTAACCTATCAGGGTGATGGGTTCCAAGTGTCTAATTTTTATTAAAATGAAGTACAATGGTCACACTTAAAATCCATAAGCAACTGAAGGTTCCTTGTGGTGTTTTTCTTTATCATAGATCTGAGAATTTGAGAAATATTTATTTTTTATATAAAAGTGAAAAAATAATTTAGTAGGAAATGTTCTCTTAGGCTGTTGAGTAGGATTTGAGTTTTGTAGTCACTAAACTTCATTTTGCTCAGAATCCTTTCTGGTAAACATCCAACCACTGAGATAGACCTGACCTAGAAAGCCCTGCATATTTTATCTCCACTGACCTGGGTAAGATAAATTCAGGGAACATTAATTCTAACCATCCGACCAATGGGATGTCATCATCAAAATGATGTCCTGGGTGAACACTATGCTTCTAAGAACAGCATGTAGCTTTGCAGTCTGTCTTTCTCTAATGTTTCTTTTCCTCACATTCTCCTTCCCTCTCTCAGTTGGTAAGCAAAAGAGGGGAGTTTTCAATGATCTACAAATTGAAAAAGTGTTTCTTAGTGATTAAAATGCCATCACACAGAGTGCTCCAATACACAGCAGTGCTGACTTTGGCTCCTTGCTCTTTCTCCTTAACATTCCTTTTAAATAATAAACTCTAAGGTCAACACTTAATTTATCACATTTTTTTATATGTTTCTCTGTTCTTTAGAAATACACTTTGGTTTATCTACTGTCATTAAGGCATTAGACACAATTAAACTTTCCCCTCTACCATGATATGAACACACCACATGCCAAAGCAAACCTTCACTCGTTAGACCCTAAATTGTTTTCAGGAACATCTCATGAGCTGTGAAGTTCTCCATCTGTGAGACCAAGTTCTCCATCTTTGTGAAAACACAGCCACTTACATAATTAACTCTCAAAGTACAGCTCTAACCTCTTTTTAATGCATAGCATTTATAAAAATGTAACGATTAATATTCATCGTTGTTCTTCTGGAACCTTTTCTATACGTTCAATTCTGTGTTTCCCAATAAATTTTCCTTATAACCACTTAAAATTACGCTAGTATTTTTGAATAGTTTGTTGTTCATAAATGCTGGGTGGTCTCTATACACGAGGATTAGTTTTCTAGTTTTGGTCTTTCTATGTTTCCAATTGTAGACTTGAGAGTTACTTTGAAAGAGAAATTTAAATAAAGAAAAGAAAAGGAAAGCTAGTTTGTTTTTCTGAAACTAGGTTTTTTTCTATGATGGTAAATAAAAAGAAACAATGCTGAGTGATTCTAGTAGGCCTCAACCCAAATCAATGATAGTTTTCCATGAAGTTGAGGCACTATTACCACTCATTTCATATGTAAAACAGACTCAGGATTGACCCAGACTTGTCAGTCCTTTCTGTCAACATACTCCTTTCTGATTTACCTTATGTCTATAGTAATCCTATAGCCTGCTGTACATCCATCTATCCATCCATCCATTCTTCCTTCCTTCTTTCCTTTCTCTCCTCCCTCCCTCAGCCCTCCTTCATCCCTCTGTTCTTCTTTCCTTCCTTTCCTTCTTTGTTCCAATGTAGCTCCTTCTCTTACTGAAGTCAAAAGTTCCCAGTAGTCTGTAAAATATACCTCAAAATATAACAACTGAACAATACCACAACACACTATCACAGGAGGTAGCAAAGGTAGAGACCGTATCAATCTGTATGGCTTATCTAGATGTAAAAGACTAAACCAAGGATAAATCAAGGAACTCTAAGGCTTTTAAATAGGCATGAGATTGCTTCCAGAGTTTTCTAAAAAATAAATCAATTACATCACTTTAAATTTGTCCATTTCTTCAATTGGGAGTTGAAAATATCAGGAAATAAGTACTTAAAAGTTGGATAAAGGACTAAGACAGAGAGTTGGAAAATTACAAGGGTATTGAAAAAGGCAGTTAGGAATAAAGAAAGTGGAGGGTTTTTCAAACCAGGACACTGTGTGAGTGTACCTCTGTGTGTGTGTGTGTGTGTGTGTGTGTGTGTGTGTGTGTATATGTATATGTATGTATCCACAGAACATACAAGTCTTAGAAGATAACAGATCTTGCCTAAAGCTTTGTTTAATTGAATTTAGTTCATCAGGGATTTGCTATGTTCTTAGTGACGCCATGCATTTACTAATATTCTGTGTAAGCACAGACTGGGCTAGAAGTAAAAAATACAATACTTATAGAAATACTTTTAAATTCTATTCTTATCTTGTTAACAATACTCAACTTTCTTTCCTCACTACAAACTTGTTCAGTAGTCCTGTTGCTATGGCCAAACTTGTGTTTTACGGGGGTTTTTTTCACTATAACCAAAAGCTAGAACTGTATTTTGCATAGCAGCCCAGTCCATCCAAAACAGCTTAACATCACAGAAAGAGCTTAACAGCACTACATGTGACTCACACAGCCCCCACTGGACTTTCTGAAAACTGTGGTGGGCAGCCAACACCTGGTGTCACCTGCAGCTCAAACAACACACAACACTGTAACAACTCAATGCACCTCTACACCCTACAGTGTTGTCGTATCATTTCTTCATCACATGAAGAAAGCCCAACAGCACTCTACTTCACAATGCATTTACATACACATAGTAGTTGTACAGAGACAATAACATTTATCACTTGGGGGATGGAAACATACCAGTATTCTCTACTTTATTTTTCATGGACTAGAAGATAAGCACAAACTACTTAACATTGAAGAGATGATTCCAGGCTTTCTCATTTCTCATCCATCTACACCTCATATTACCTTCTTTCTTACTCTCCACCCCATTAAAACCATCACTTATGCCATGTAACTTACAAGAAACATTTTCCTTAGAAAAGTCATTCCTCAGCATAATTATTTTCCTACCACTCACTCACCATCACTAATTATCACCATTTCCGTGCAATTACATTTATAATATCTTCTTTGGGAAGTTTACTTCATCTCTTTTCATTAGGTAAAGTTTTGGAGAAAATGCACCTTTTGCACAATTTGCCAGATTTGCTGAAGTCCACGGAAACGTCTATCAGGCTCCCTGAGCTACAAGCACACGTCTCTTCCTCTCTCATCAGACTTGGCCTCCATCCCTCCGCTGTTGCCATCAATCACCTCGCTGCAGTTTGGAGCGTTAAGCAAGAAACGGTGCTTTCAGCCCAGTTTTCCCCATAGTTCAACACTTTTCCCTACTTTCCCAAGAATGTCCTCTAAAATATGACTTTAAATGCAGATGAGACATAAACGAGGTCCCATTTTCGTCTCTTTCCATTACACTTTGAAATTATTCTACCAAGTGTTTCAAAGGAGAAGAAAAAAACACCACCAGATAGGACACAATCCCTGTTTTGTCAACTCTAATTCATCTTCCACTCCACTTCACTCTCTCAAGCAAAATGTATTAACTCAAGCCATGAAAAAATTGCTTTCCTTCTTTTTTATATTTTCTGCTTTGTGCAAAATTTCTGTAACTGCTGAAGGAAAGTAAACACCCATAGCTCATCTTGCCAAAGTCCCTTCTAGGCTCTGTATGGCATCCTAGCTTGAGCCGTCCTTTCTCCTTTGTTTTCAACCTCTCTTGGTTAGTATTCCAAATGTTTTAGGAACTCATCACTATTTTCCCCATAAGAACACCAACCTATGGTATCACTGCTTAATAACTCTCTTCATTTCACAAATACTCTCTTCTTATGAAAAAGGAAAAAAATCTGCATAGTCACTCCACTTTTTATCTCAAAATCATATTTACCTGCTTTATTTCCTGTCTCCTGCCACATATACTATGTATTCTCCAATTTTTGAACATTTGCCAAATATTTCCAGTTTCCATTATTTGTTAAACATGTTCCCTGAGTAGAATTTATGAGAAGCACTTAACCATTTCTTTCTTACAATTACTCTCCTGAAGCCACTAACTCACATTTAGAATAGCTCCCTGTTCCTGTACAAAGACAATACAGCGGCTAACTGAAGATGCTGGGCTAGTGACGTGGGTCAGATGCAGACCACAGACACAGGCACACCGACACCTCTGGGGGACAGAGTGAGTCAGTGTGGGGTGGCCGTGGGAAAGGAGGAGAAAGTCCTGACCCACAGGGACAGGCTCACCTCCTGACTGGCTGCACCAAACACCCTTCTGGTCCTCCCAGGGCACCCTACAACACCAGTATGGGGAGAGGAAACCCGTCTATGAGGTTTATCTGTTCACAAGTGAACTTAACAGACCTTTGCCAAACCAGGTGATGAAAACAGATATTCAGAAAACACGCATCACAAAATAGTCTACCTGGGCTCCAACATCTGGAACCATGGGTAGCCTATTGTGCTGGATTTTCTGTAGATAGTTGTTTTGAGATACTCTTCATGACTTAAATAGGACTGAGAATATGTATAGCATCTTTTAATTGGCAAAGAACATTAGCCTTCATGTAACACTAAAAAGTTGTTAGACATAGTCATTTTTACCCCATCTTATTGATGAGGAGATAAATTCGGTTGATGTCCTTCACATTCCTCAACTGGCAAATGACTTGAGATGTATGGTTTCTCCCACAATCTCTTCCTTATCCCTGTGGCCACAAGGCCCCAAGTATATATTTTAATTAATAAAAGGAAAAGTCAAAAACCTAATAGTACATTTCCTCAACATGAGTTATGTCTGGGTTTACATCAGCCAAAGAAATACAGCTGGATATGAGCTTGTGAAACATGTAACAAGAACTGGGCTACATATTAAGAAAAGCAGAATTTTCAGCAATCCCAATCTCATGTGTAGGTGTGGATTCTTAGGCGCTTAAATTAAGAAAAAGCTCAGAAGTTTCCCAGAGGAAAAATACTTTAGAATACAAGGTCACAAGCCTGCTGGGATCTTTTAGCTCCAGCAAAACTAAGTTCTCAACATCATTAAGTGGCTGTCACACTGAAGTATGGTGCAATAAACAAGAGGACTCGTGACACTGCACGGAGGGGCCGTGTCCGCTGCCCTGCAGAATAATTCCATTTCAGGACAGGGGTTTGCGTGTGAAGGAACAAGACACACTCAAGGATAAAATTACCCTCTACTCCTCCCTAATATTTGGAAACACCTAAGGGTAACAGTGAAATGCCAGGTGAAGAAGTCTAAGAATAGGCAGAAAAACTGAGGCACAAATGAAACTACACATGCATACAATCCTTAACATTTATATAATCCAAAAAATATTTTCTTGAAAATAAGTTTTTATAAAACTGGTGTTATTCTAGAGCGTGTCAGTTCTTCAGCCAGTCTAATCACAGACTGCAAACACACTCTATACAAGCGCTGAAGATTTTCCATGTATTTTGGTTTCACTTTTGCTTTTGTAAAATTGAAAGAGAAGTACACTCTTCTTCAATTTATATATTGACTTTTAAATAAATTCAATCTATTACTTTAGCTAGATATTTCTATGCAAAAATGCAAATTCATATTCAATATATTCTTTAACACAAGTAAAAATAAATGCAAGAAACTGAAGTGTATCCACTTGTGTGAAATTTATTGGAGGTAAGACTTTTAAAAACTTTTCACAGCAAAATTAAAGTGAATTGTCTCTGATAAAAGCAAACTATGTATGACCAGTTGAAGTTGATTTTAGCAAACTTCTTAAAAATATATGTTCAACCTGGGGAATACTCAAATAGGTGAAGTTTAACTTCATATCAAAAAAAATTGAGGGTGCTTCCAGAATTCCCCCAACAGGTGTATTCCATTCCATCCTGGTGATCCATATTTCAAGAAGAGAAAAGGTAGGTGAGATCTCTATCCTGTTCTCCACACTTCCTAATGGTCCTCCAGACTCTCATTAAATTGTTCTCTATAAATCTTTAAGCATATGCAAGGCTTCACTATTCACTTAGAAACATCCATGGCCAAGACTACTCAAAATGTAGAGCAATTCTTCAGCAATGTGTTCATTAAAAGCTTTAAAAGTCAAATAACTTTTATTGCCTTCATCACTGGATACACTTTCTCTTCTTAACCAAAGATTTTTACCCAGCCAACTTGAAATCTGAAGTTTAATATTATTTAATTTGTACTTAATGCCTTTCTGATTGTGCTTTCTTTGAAGACAGTTGGATTTCAAACAAATATTCATAGAATTTGCAAATGGATTTTGATTGCTTTTCTCTTCCTTGTTGTTGTCCAAAGGGTTACATGGATTTGCATGATGTTTGGATATGTGAGCAAACTGGTTTCATTTAGGAATTATTAAAAGTGTATACTTTTAAAAAATCCTTTTACTTTTAATTGATGATAAAATTGTATGTATTCACCATGTACAACATATATGATGTAAGAACAACTCAAAGTCCCCTGAATTAAATCAAGTGCTGGGAAGAGATACTTATTGGACTTGTGTCACCGTCCAATGCCTTGGTCACAAATGGTGCGTGGCTTTTGTCAGAGCTGAATCTTTGAGGGTTTTTTCTCAGCATATACAATTTAGAATCTTTTTCTTACATTATTTTTGTTACATTGTAGTGATCATTTACCATAATTTGTTGGAATTGTATTGAAAAACATCATCCCCCTCTCTCTTTTTTCCTATTTTCCCCCTGGTACTGGGGATTGAACCCAGGGCCTTCACACTGAACCATATCCCCATCCTTTTTTAATTTTTGAGACAGGATTTGACTAAGATGTCCAGTGTGGACTTGAATTTGCAGTCCTCCGGCCTCAGTCTCCTCTTTCCTTTTCATAGCCAATTATACATTTGCAATTTGTATTTCTTATTGGCCCAGATTGAAAACTCATTTTTATATTATGACATAAAATGACAAACTGGATGATGTTTCAACTTAAGACATGAAGCATTTATATTTTACCCGTACATTGTAAAAATCACCAAACTTCCAAAACTTCTGACATGTTCAATTAAAAACTAATTTTACTGACTCTGAATTTGAGGGTCACGCCCATTTTGTGTGTGGCCTTCCAGGGAGTCTCCTCCAGAGCTCATGCCACCCATCCCATACAAATCACAGGGAGGTTTCTGTCCATGTGTGAAGAGGCTCCAAGGACTTAGTGGATGTCTGAAATCCACCCCCCACCCCGCCCGAAAGAACCACTCTTCTGAACCAGGGCATCATTTGGACCAGTAACTGAGTAGCTATTCATCAACCCCGCAGAAGGGCAACCTAATTGTGCAAAAACTACTGTTGGCCATACATTCAGCAGATCCACTTTTAAAAGAGTAGAAAGAGAAGAAAGAAACTGATTTTCCAGAGCTGGGTGGGACTTGGAGGGGAGAGCGAGGAGCGGGGGGTGAGGGGGGGGCTTCCTCACGGGATTCCATAAACCAAGTGATGGGGGAGAAACCGGATCGGATCTGTGTGGTCTCTGACGCCGCCCCCCCAGATCAATCACATCACCTGAACAGTGTCAGGGACTGAGGATGGGGCTGCCCACGGGACAGCTGGATCCCCTGAGGCACAGTAGCCTGGGATATTCTAAAAAGTCGATCTTCTTATCAGAATTCTAACTGCAGTGAACAATAAAACGGAAAGATGCCTTTTGCAAAGGACAAAGTGCGATTATGTAATTCAGTGTCACAAGCATCTTCTAGATAATCACATTTCTTAAAATATCTAGAAACTTGGGCTGGGGATTTAGCTCAGTGGTTTTGCCACCTGCCTCCCAAGTGCAGGGACCCGAGTTCGATCCCAGGTACCAAAAACAAAACAAAACAAAAATCTAGAAACTTAATTTACATTGAGGACATCAGTCTTGAAAATAAGTTTTCTACACAGGGGCACACAGCATCTGAAACAACTGCTTTCAACAAGTGGTGGCTGTTTTAAATACAACAATATAGTACATGATCCGTGGTGTATTGCCAATTTACAGTGCACGGTATCACAGAAAAACTAAACATTTTAGGTGCATTATCACAGTGAAGATTTTGCAGGGGTGATTGTATAAATAATTTGCTAGTGCACTAAAAGATGCTTTTAAGGTTGACTAATGTAAAATTAAAACAGTTTTAAACAGAGCAGGTGGGGGTTTTTAAAAATAAATGTTGGCAAGAACCCCAACACCCATGTGAATCTGTCCTAATCCACTGCATCCACTCTGAAAAAAATCTGATGATGCTTCAGTCTTTGAGATGAGAACAAGCCCAAGGGCAGACAGGCATATGAGGCTCAAGGTGGTGACTAAGATTCCAACTCATGATTACGATCCAAATGGGAACTGGTGTTGACCAGTCGATGTCAACAAACATGAGGTACAGAATCTGCACCTGACATCCCTGGCAATGGCCACGGTGAGTCCCCAAATCATGACCCAAAACACCTGCCCAGGCAATGACGGACCGAAGTTGGCTTGTCACTGAGCCCGAACCCCTGTGCCCCAACAGCTACATATGGGTTTAAAGCAGTCGTGTTGTTCATCATCACCTTTTTAATGATCTAGATAGAACCCTAGAAAAAATTCTTAATGTTTAATGTTAAACATTTTTTTGTTTCTTTCCATCAAGTAGTATTCCACTAATAATCTCAGCCTTCAACCATAGTCCATGCTCTGATAGGAAGTCATCTTCAGTTAGGACATTTCTTTTTCTAGCAAGACAGGGCCTTGCTATGTATCCAGACTGGCTTTGACCTCTCTATGTAGCCCATCCTGACCTCAATCGAGATGATCCTCCTGCCTCTGCCTCCCAAGTGCTGGGATTACAGGAGTGCACCACAACCAGCTAAGAGAACCATTTGAACTATCTATAAATGGGGAAATTTCCTTTCTTTCCTATCCATACCTCACTTTTTGAAGAATGATAGAGCTTTCGTGCATGAGAATTTTCAAAAAGGAAGAAAATATGGTTCTAGGATATTTTGCAATCTTCTAAAATGCTGAAGAAATTTAAATATCACATCAAGCACAGGAGAAATTATCAAAAGAGAAAAAAGGGAATGTATAAAACCTGTTTAGACTAACACATCAATACAGAAATGTGTGCCGCAAACCTACTCACATCCAGTTTCCTCAGAATGGTTCCTTACTAAGTAAGTCAGAATTATTCCATGGCCCTAACCCACTTCAGACCATAAACTGGAATGCAGATAGTGCTCTGAACCTGGTTAAAGGTAACACTCAAGAGCAGTACAAAATCTATAGTTCTTTAGACTACATTTCAAGAGAGAAAAGGTCAGTCACCTAGTCCTTACCAATGGGGCACTAACAGGAAACTTCAACATGAACTGAATTTTAATTTCCCATAGCCTTCCAGACTTAGAGAACTTATAATTCATGAATCCAGGGAAGATTCCACCTAAGAAAATATGTGAACTCCCATTTTAGTGACTATGAGTTTTGCTTAAAGAGAGTTGCCAAAGAAAATATAACTACCCTTCAATGAAGTTAAACTTTTTGCAAAGAAGTGATTTCCCTTAAAAAGTGTCAACAATTCCTCCCTGAAGAGGAATTTATGCAATGTTTTAATGAAACTGGTCGTCATCAATAACAGTATCTACATAATATTGAATTTCTGAATCCCAAAGTACTATCTGCCTTGATTTGTACTAACAAAAGGAAAAAATTGAATCTTCTATATGCTCAGCGCACCAAGAAAGGTCTTTAGGCCCTAACTTTATCCTCTCAGAGACCATTTCCAGTTATTTATAGAGAAAATGTCTCCAAGCAGTGCTTATCATTTGCAAAAGGATGTACAAGTCCCTTCCTGTGAGAACTCTTACCCTTCAATCCAGTCCTTAGAATTCTCAAACTCCCACCACTTACAGCCTCAGGTATACATGAACGTCCAACCTCCTACTCTCTAAATGTTATCAGGGGTCTAACTATGATTACTGGTCCATGTTTCTTAATCTACTGCTAAAATTGTTTACCAGTAATTTTCCGTTTTTTCTTTTTGTTTTAGTCAGGATACCATATCCACCTTTCACCAAATGCATCAATCTCTGCAGTTACCATAATTAAAACCTAGTTTAACACTTAGTGATTATCCATATAATGTCTGTGTTAAGGGCAGATACAGGTAAAACAAACTATCACTGACCATACAAAGTATCAACCAAAACTGTGCCTGTTGTACAGGGCAATTTTGCAACCACAAAATGGTTACTTTGTCAAATGCAGAGCCCAAGGAAGATACTTCGTTTCCTTGTTGTAACTGAGTTTCAGGAATCATTCATTTCTGAAACTATGTAACTTGCTTTTCAAACACAATCCCGATCACATGTCCTCAAATGAACTGATTGGACCTGTCCTTTTAAATTCTCAGTCATCTCTCCTTAAAAATTGCTGATGGCCTTCAGTTTTTTATATTATTGCTGCTTTCTCAAAAAATAACAGGCAGGTAAAAAAAAAAAAAAAAAAAAAGAAAAGAAACAGAAAAAAGGAAAAAAGAAAGAGCCGTTATCATACAAAGGAGAAAACCTGCTCCAGGAGGGGATGGATGGAAAACCTTCTGAATCAAACACAAGCTTGTGTGCCACCATCTACGTCCTCCCGCTCACACCTGGCCACTGTCCCCCGAGCCAGTGAATCCACACAGGATGTGAGGTGTCAGGCGCTCGGGCACATTTTTGTAACACAGGGAGGGGCATCTGGACCGAGTAAGGGGCAGCCCTGGCCCAGCTGAGCTCTGCGCGGTGGTTCCTGACCATCCCACTGCCCCACCCGCGGGGAACCGCGCGCCCCGCCCCGCCCCGCCCCGCAGGAGGGCGGCGTCGCGCGTGCAGCTCTGGGGGTGGCACCGCGAGCCCCGGGCCGCCCGCCCCCCCAGCGCCTCCTACAACCTGAACACAGCGGCCTCCGCCAAGGGGCGCTGCGCCCCGAAGCCGGGCAGGAAGCCTGGCAGGGCCGGGGGTCGGGGGTCCAGCCCGGGAGGGGGGGGCGCGGGGAGCAAGAAACCCTCTCCTCTGACCTCCAGCGCCGCGCCGGGCTTCTTCTTGAGCTCCTCGCACTTCCTGAACTTGCAGATCTGGTGTCCCGTTTTGCGGTTCCTGCAGCTGCTGCACACGCCGCAGTTGATGAGGCGCTTGCAGGGCACGCACACCCCGCAGCGCTTCCGCTTCTTCTTGGCGGGGTTGGCGCCGCCCGCGCCGCCCGAGGACGCGGGCGACGACGCGGGGTGGCTCTGCGGGCAGTCCGCCAGGTTGGCGATCTGGAAGGCGCTGTCCGACACGGCGGCCGAGGCGGCCGCGGGCGAGTGCAGCGCGGTCATGACGATGACGCCGGGCGGCAGCGACAGCCCGCCGAGCGCGGGGATGGCGGAGAAGGTGCCCACGCGCTCGGGCAGGTTCATGAGCTCGGCCTCGGCCGCGCCGCACTTGAGCTTGTTCATGCACTCGCCTGCCAGCGGCCGGCAGTGCTCGGGCGCCAGTGGCGACAGGAAGTTCGAGTTGGCCATCTGCAGCGCGGGCTCGGGGGGCGCCGCCTTGGGCAGCCGCTGGGGGTCGGCGCGGGGGTGCGCGCCGGTCCTGCCCCC
>NW_004624830.1:4022722-4093217 GCF_000247695.1 Heterocephalus glaber | reverse complement strand
CCCCCGCCGCCGCTGCCCCAGAGCATGGCCGTGGCCGCCGCCGCCGTGGCCGCGTTGTCGCAGCTCCAGGGCGACATCCCGATGCGCGCGGCGGCGGCGGCGGCGGCACTGCCCGGGAAGATCGGCGTGGTGATGCGCGCGATCTTGGCCGCCTGCGGGAAGGCGCCGCCGCCGCTCTTGTAGAAGGAGGAGGCGAACGAGCGGTAGCGCTCCATCTCCGAGTTGTAATCCACCAGGCTGCCCAGCGCGCCCTCGGGCAGGTGGCTCTCCTTGGGCAGCCCCGGTGCCTCGGGGCCCGGCCCCGGCTCCACGCAGACGTTGGTGTTCATGGTGCAGGGCGGGAGGAAGGGGTGCAGGGTGGAGGTGGGCGCCGCGGGGGCGCGGGGGCGGGGGCGCGGGCCGGGTCCGGCGGCGGCTGCTCAGTCCTCTCGGGGGCGCATTTCCACGCACGCAGAATCCCCAGGCAGCGTCGTCCTGCGCATTATCCTCCAACTGTTACAACTAAAATAAAGAGAGTCATTGCCACCCGCTGCACGAGGCGAGATTCCGCACCGAGGCACAGCCCCCCGCCCGCCGCGCTCCCGGGGCCCCGCGGGCCAGGCCGGGTCGTTTGCATCACAATCCGGGCGAGCCCCCCCCCCCGCTCGGCCCCCTCCCTCCGCCGCCTCGGCAGCCGCGAACCGCAGCTCCTCCCCCTGGTCTCCCCGCGAGCCCTCAGGAGAAAAGGCATTAATAGCCCGGACGCCCGGGGAGGGGACGCGGGGGCGACCGCCGCCGAGGGAGAAGGGCAATTGGAGTGCTAAAGACATGCAAATCGGGGGCGGGAGGGCCACGCTGCCCAGAAGCAGAGGGCATCTAAACATGGTGAGATGTGTGAACCGGAGCTGCCTGAGCACGCACGAGCTGCAAAGTAGGAAGCCGCGAGGGCCCTAGGAGGGAAATGAACAGGAAATTAGCAAATGAAGTCCTGGGAAAGTCTACAATGTATCCGAGGATCAACTGCGAGCGAGCACAAAGCCACGCAGGGCTCTGAGCCTGCCCACGTCCGAGCCGCACGAAAGAGGCCGAGAGAAAGGAGCGACCAGCTGCCACGGTGTCCTCTGCGCCTGCGGTCATTAGTTTGAATCCCAGCACAGCTGGCTTGGTTAGGGTCTTAATTCAATGGACCAAGGACGGGTCTCAATTGTGCGAGCCATTTGGTGGTGGGGGTAAGAGGGTGGTGTTTTACTTGTTTCAAAGAAAGGATGAAGAGAAAGATGGACTAGATAATTAATTTTAAAAAAAATGCAAGCAGTGTCTCAGGCTTTTCTCCAGAGCCTGCAGCCTCGCCAGGATATTCCCAAGCCTTCCTAATGGAGACTGCTGTCTCTTCCAAGTCCATAGGAGAGCATTAGACTTTTTAAATATTATTTTATTTTACGTTGGTTTGTTAAGAATCTCTCACACCACTGATTTTTACATGGGGGGGGTCCCTTTAAGGTGCTCTTTACCCAAAGGAAAAATCATTACAATGATTCCCTCTTGCTCTTTTCAGAGAAAGTTTAATGATAACTAGGTATTTGCATTCATCTCTGCGGGCAGGCCACGATTGCACTTTAGGGAGAGGTATTTAGTTGCTTGTGACAGAGAGAGGACATCCCATCTTTCTAAGAAATAAAGCCAGGGCACCAAGTGCATATTCACCTAAAAACCAGTTTCTTTGTTTCCAGATAGCTTTTTTGCCAGAATATTTTTTGGTGACATCTTTCGAGGCCCACAGATTGGTTTAGAAGGTGGAGTTCGGGGAATTCTAAACGGGGACCCAGGAGTCTCCGTCTCAAATATTTAGAGTTGAAAATGGACATCAATTATAGTAATCACGCTTATAATTAGATTAGTTGCTGCCATTGCTGCCCAAACTCCAAGTGCAAAAACTTCAAGACCTACTGATGAGGCGCCCTAAAAAGCAGGGTTTATGTAAACAAATCCCTGTTAGGCAAAGTAAATGGAGATAATGCACCTCTCCCTGCAGGCTGGATTAGGAGGTAGCAGGCGCCTTTCAATCACAGCGAGCCCCTAATCACTCCGAGCCACCTCGGTGGTTTCGCATTAGGGAAAACTGCTCCCTTCTGAGGTCTGACGACAATACAAAGGGTGCCCCCCGAATGCGCCCGGTTAAATATTCTTGATGCTGGCGAGGGGGTGAGGGGAGGCGCAGCAAGAATATGCATATTCTTCAGTTTCCGCAAATCACATTGTAGCTGCAAAAGACCACAATAACTGCTACTCGGGAAACTAGTTATGCCGACCATGCAGTAGACAGCGGCCCGCTGAGCGGAGGGAAATTTTTCAGTATTTCCGGCTTCTGACCTTGTTCCGAATAAAGAAATAATTTAGTCCGTTCCTCGGAGTCTCAGACTGGGGTTTCCAGGCAAACCTTCTGGCTTTCCTGGTGCCCCCCCCCCCTTCAGGGTTTAATACCACCAGGAACTGTAGGAGATCACAGTGCCCGGCCTCTAGGTCATTATTGTTTAATCAATGCATCTCCGGAGCACGGAAAAGGTACCTAAGGCACAGCTATTGTTTGGATTTTATTTAAAAACAAAATAAAACACACACACAAATGACGGTAGTTCTACAGCAAGGCTCAACCAGACATCCATACTTCACGACGCTGTTTCGCCCCAAACAATGTGACCATGCACGGCGGGGCTGGAGTCTGGGCGACCGAGACACAGGGATCAAAGGTCAGACTGAACCTTCCGGGGAGGGGCGGGTGCAGGTCAATTAATAAATTAATACAGCCGCGGTTCTCGTCGCTGGAGTCCAGCCTGAATAATCCACTTTCACAATCCCAACGGACAGCAAACATTGAAGAGAGAGGAAAAAGAAAAGAGAAAAAGACGGAGGAGGAGGAGGAGGAAAGCCAGAGGAAAAAAAGAACAATCACTTACCAGCCTCTTTTTATTTGGGGAGCCTTAGAATTTGCAGACGCGGCCAGTCTGCCTTTAATTGGTCGCACACCACCCCTTACACAAAGAAACACAAATCCGGGCGCGTCTTGGCGGCTCCCAGTGACAACTTTAATACTTGTAAACAAACTGTTGGGGAGGGGAAGGGGGTAAATAAATATGCGGATCAAAAAAATACCTGTAAATGGCTTATGTGTTTTTTTTTCTGGTTGCGGAGAGGAGGAGGAGGAGGAGACGGCGCGGCGCAGGGGGCGGAAGGAGGCGGCGCGGAGCGGCGGTGTCTGCGCCCGGCCGGTCGGCGGCCGTGTGCGCGGGAGGCAGCGCGGGACTCTCCTGCCTCTTCCTCCCGCTCCCACCTCGCCCGCCTCGCCCGCCTCGCTCCCCTCCCCCTCTGTTTGTGTGTGCGGGTGCGGGCTGGGGGCGGGGCGCGCCGAGGTGTGCGGGGCGGGGGCGGGGGCGCGGATCCCGCCGGCGATTGGCTGCGGGGCGCGGCGCGGGGCGCGGGGACCCCCTCCCGGCCGCTGTGTCCCCGCCCGCCGGCTGCGCGCCCCTCCTCCGGTCGCCTCCCGCGGTGCCGGGCTGCAGGGCCCGGGCGTCTCCGGGCGCGCGTGAGTGTGAGTGAGTGTGAGTGAGTGCGCGCGCGTCGTGTGTAAATAAACTTGTCTGGGATTGCTGGCTGGGCTGGGAAGAGCCTGCCAGAAGCAGGGAAAAGGTCGCGTTTGTTTGAAGAAGGCGCCCGATCGCGCCCCACCACATGCTTTTAGATAATGCTTCTGCCTTCCAGGGGAGACGCAAAAAAAAAGAAAAGAAAAGAAAAATCGTTACCATTTGGATTTTAAAGTAAGGGACAAGGAATCGGAGCTCTGGATGTTCAGACCCTGGAAATAGCAGTACTGTGTGCCAGAAGGTGAAAATGTGAAAACAAAACAAAATTTAAAAAATGATGCTGTGAGGCTTGACCTACCTCAAAATCAGAATCCCCCTGCCCCTCCCTCCCTCTATCCCTTCCCTCCCGTCTCTTCCTCCTCTCCTGTCTCCCTGCTTTTACTTTTCCATCTGGTAGTTCCAAAGATTAAATCGGATTTTTTATTCACTGCCCTATTTTAAATCCCAAACTTTACTTTAAAAGCTACTTTTAAAAACTAAGTCTTTTATACCAGTATGTGATTCACAATTCACTTCTTGTCATTTGGGGAAAATAGCTTAATAATGGATAAATAAATCTTTTTACCATAGGTGCAGTGTAACTGAGCCCAGCTCCTGACTGCACTTGTCAGCGTGCCACCAAGGCCTCAGGGAAGTGAGGCCTCCCTGGGTCCAGCCTGTCCCAGGGAATCTACCCTCGCAGAAACGGCATGGAATACGGTAGAAAATCACGAATCCATCGAAATAATTTTCATATGAAAACCTCCGTAGTGGCTAATGTGAAAGCCTGAAAAAGAAAAAAAAATCAGATGAAGTTAGTTATAAATTAGAATGAGGTTTTAAATTTAAATTAACGAATCCTAGAGTGATGCAGTAGCATCTTTTCAGAGAAGGAAGTGAAATATGATACCATTTCCTTGTAAGAATGAAATACTGAAAGAGATTTTAAACCATTTTATATTTGAATTTTCAGAAGGACCATGTGAAACTCTCCCGCGGACCTGGGCGGGCGTGGGTGTGGGAAAAACGCCAGAACGGGGCGCACAGAACCGGGGCGCGGGGTCCAGAGGGCCAGACCACCACAGTCGGACACGGATGGACGCTGGAGCTCCTTGGTTCGCAGGCTTATTTTGTCATTAAAAAAAAAAGTCAATTTGGTTTTAAGCAGCTGTCACTTACAGACAAAATAATGGAATAGTTAATAATAACTTAAGTTAATAACACATTTTTACGTTTGTGTGAATGCCTCATATAAGCAAGGGAGGAAATTTTCCATTTGATTTTTTTTTTTTTTTGAGTTGAGCATCATAGGAAGTCTCTCAGCAAACTGCAGCCGCCTCTTAATGAGTGAATGTACCCGGATGATAGATACTTAAACATCTTTTCAAATATTTTAAATGTCAGCTTCATGTTAGAAGTTTTGAAGTTTGTAAATAAAGGTTTTGGTTTTTTTTAAACCAAATAAAGCATCGTGCTCTTTCATGCTACATTTTTCCTTTTGGAAATTCCTTTTCTGCTTTCCTTTTTGGGGATCTTGAAGCTAGCTCACTTCAGAATGAAATCTCAAACAAATGAGAGCAAATCAGCTCTTGATGCCCAAGATTTTTAACTTCTAGCTCTTAGAAGAAGGCTCTGACAGTTTTAATAATCATGGCCACTATGAATGACCTGTGTGTGTCAGACAATGTATTAACTCGCAGATGTTTTATTTTGTTCTGATTAGAACCCTAAGGCATAGTTATCCCATCTCACATGTAAAGAATTTGAGGCCCAGAAAATCCAAGCAGCCCAAATTAGCTCCTAGAGTTAGCAACAAGCCTGAAATTTGTACCCAAGTCTGACTCTACAAAATCTTAGGACCTCTGCCCCAGTCCACAATCGATAATTAATCAAGACACCTCTCTAGCTACAACAACCTTAGGTTTAATTATGACTTGAGGCCCCTCACTAATGCAAGATTAATTGATCATATAGAAGAAATTATAAACAGCTTAGCTCGTGGCTCTGCTGTCGCATCTGACAGGGGCTTGATTGTAACCTCAGCCAAGTGAGAGGAAGAGGACCACCTCTTTTCTTCCTATTTCCCACCCTTAATCATTGTTTTGTACTAGTTCAGACACTTGCAGATCCGCCTCTGTTGCTATAGTCTGTCCTCTGTTGTTTCCTCCAAGACGCTCTGTCAAGGTGTTGGTAACAGCTGCTGAGAACACTTAATTCTCTGCTACTTCTCATGCAGTGTCCCAGGCCCAGAAAGCACTAGAGCCCAAGGTGTGTTCCCCTCAGCAGGAGGAGGGTGGGGGAGAGCTTCTAACCACCCAGAAGGGCTTTGTGTCTTTACTTGGCTTTTCACCTCTTGTGATCAGAAGCAACAATGCAAACCCTATATACATATTCTGATGAGAAAATGAAATTCCAACCTGAGAGTCACCTGACAGCTGTTCCGCTACACTGTGGGATATGTTCACAGTCCTGCTGATGTCCAGCGGGATCTCACTCAATATCATGGCCTGTGCCCCAGGGTCTCTGATAAGCTGGCTAACCCTGATGTGACAAAGCCACCCCCAGATGTCTGCTGTTAGCTCCTAGAACAGTCCAGGGTGAGGGGTTCCGGTCAGAGGCTGCTCCCCTTCACAAGTAGTTTAGAAATCCAGTTTTCTTTGGTCTTGGGGCTTTGCCACCAAGTCCAGGAAGCTGCCAGAGGGCAGGGAGGAGTCAGGGTTGATTGCTAAACTCTTAGCCACTCACTGCAAATATTGCTGGGCTGACACTTCCTAGATAAGAGTCTTTCACTGTTGAGAACAGCTGGCAGTCTCAAACCCAGAGCAGCACTAGAAAGAGAATAAATGAAGCAGACCACATAGCCCTGAATCTGACCTTGAGATTCCTTGGGTGAGTGGTGCTGATTGCAGCTTTAGAGAGCCCAGTAGTCGTGGGGCCTTAAGGACTTCAGGGAAAGTTTGGCAACTGTAAACTAACTTTGTCTTCTTACATACCTGTTTGACAGGTAGCCAAATTAGAATATTCAAATATATTTTATTAAAGAATAAGAAGGAAGGAGTAATGTATTCCAAGGGAATGAAGCACATCTAAAATAAAGTCCTTTAGAGATAAATCTTAGGCATTGTCAGTTGATTTCTTCCCCACTCCTCCAGGATTGAGGGGCTCCCTGTTAGTCACACAGACACACACACACACACACACACACACACACACACACACACACAGTCCAGGTCAGGAGGGTGAATGTGCAGTCCTGCCTGGCCTCCTACAACCTATGTGGTCTCTGAGGAAGAGCTCAGGGCCACAATCCACACCATAAATAACAATATCTTCCACCCTCATAGAAGAAATGTACCAATAAAACAAACAGGAAATAATGGAACTCTCCTTTGCAGTCACTACCTGGGATTTTTATTTAGTTTTTCTTTGCTTTGGTTTCTTTTTTATTTTATGAAAAAAAAAATTAGAAAATTTAAAACGAAACTGTAACAGAATAACAAGACAGTAATTAAAACACTGTGTGCCATTCTCTTCAAAGTAGCTACCCAGAGACAAAAAAGTTCTTCTCTTACAAAGAAGAAACAAAAAGATAATAGCACAAAGCTTCCTTTTCAATAAGCTAAGAGAAACTAGTCGAATAAATGAAATGATTTGGCATATATATTACAATATTTTTGATACAGCAGAATAATAATTTTCAGAATTATTTTAATGTCTCCCTACTCCCTATCTATCTCCTATTTTGTGGTCTCTTTTTCTCTCTATATCTATCTATCCATCTGCATATATATCCCTCATATTAGAGAAACCATGCAATATTTCAGCCCTTGTGTGTCTGATTTATTTCACTTAACATTATGGTCTCAAGTTGCATCCATTTGCCTACGAATGCCTCAAGTTAATCTTTCTTTGTGGCTGGGATTTTTATTTATTTGACTTCACTGGGATTCCTGGCTTCAGGGAATGTCTCTTACTCAGCTCTCAATCCCACCTTATCAATAACCCCTGCCACATGGAAAGTTCCTCACTTTCTCTGCCATGCACAGCGACATAAGGTGACGAGCATAAAGTGGGGAGGAGTGGGTGCTCCATTTTCATGGGATAAAAATCCAACATTCGCGGAATGATGTCCAAAGTCCTCTTCTGATGGGCTGCATCTTTTGAATCTTGTCTTCTATTTCCCCTCCATGAACTTGACTCCCAGAAAATATGATTTGCCGTTTGGTGACTGCATGGGAGGGCACTAATCAACAAAGAACTATAGTCTAAGGTTATATACATAAAAGAGACTTATGAATACAATGAATTATTATAAGGGAATATTTGAAATGTCTTCCTAGAACATCTTAAGGGCACTTTTTAAAGTTTTATTGGGGCTCAACAATTAAGATTTGATGAAACTTGGTCTTAAAATCAATATTCTGCACACTTGCTATTTTCTTTCACTTCTAATTAACTATTGACACGTCATTATCATAATGCTGACCTGCATGTTCCAGGCGGGTACTTTCGACCTCCCAGCAGACACAGTGGGTCACATGCTCTGAGCTGCTTTTCTAGGGCTCGCCACCCTCACCGTGTCTTTCTGATGACTCACAGGATGCACTTACAGAGCTCCAGCACTGAGGATAAAGACTCTGACAATGGAGGATAATGACAATATGGGTTCACAGGGTTACGCCCATTACCCCGGCCTCATTAGCACCACATTCAAATCGCCTCGGTTAATCAAGCACTGCACATTCACTTGTTCACATACAGTTTGGACACGAGGCACATGCATACCAAGTCTATCCTAGACATTCGTTTTTAGAATTATTCTTCATAAGTAAGTCCCAATTTGGTCTCGCTCCGTTCTTATTTGTCTGTGGTTTTTCTCCTTGCCATATAGAGTCTCATTTCTATAGAATCATAGCTCTGATACTCACAGCAGTAGACTAGGACTTGTCCCCAAACACACAAATTCTCCACAGTAGCCTGGAAGAGGACATGGCCAAAGGAGGCCCCTTCCACACCGTCCTGTGTGAGTGTGCTTGGGGTGAAAGATGCCTTTTTTACTTTACCATGAATGCCTGATATGCTTTGCTCACAGGACTGTGAGAAAATCCAGGTGAGAACATTTCATATGTTTTCAAAATATTTTTTCATCAAGGAAATCATGGTTTGATTTTGATACAAAACAGCAACTTCTAGGTACTAAGTGACCCAAACCCCAATGTGTAATCAGAGCTACAAGCTGTCTTCTCAGGTCCCACTTTTCCTCTGCCCAGCGCTGGGAAAGGACCCCAGACGTGGGTCCCAGGACTTGGGGCTGCCTGGTGCCCCTGGGGGAGGGGGCAGCTTCCATCTTGTCAGAAAGGTAAGTAACGGCCAAGCAACGCAAAGTGTGGAAACAGCGGTGCAATGTGCAGCTGTCAGCTGACCAGAACACACTTTTCACCACTCGGAGGGACAGTGGCCCTCGTCCCTTGACAGCAGAGCAGAAGGTGGCCGCGGCAGCCCCCGTGCTCAGCCACTGTTTGCTGCAGACAGGCTCGTCTGACAGGATCCACGGGCCCCGGGGACCTGCAGCAGGCCCTCCCTGTCACAGCCTAGACTCAGGTGCCTGCTGTCTTCAGCTCCCTGGGAAGGGATAGACCTTGTTCCCCAAGGGCTTCTGAGGGACCCTGGAGTCATCAGACAAGACTGGTCCAGCTCTACAAACAGTTGAAGAAAAACAGCAAACGCTCCCAGAATTCTTAGTAATGGAATTCTAAAAATCACTTTTTAAAAACATAAAACTAGATTTATGAAAGTCATAATTTTAAGCTCTATAAAACTTTGAAATTAAATGTATTTAAAACCATTCTATTAAGTAACATGAATTCAAATCATTTTTAATTTGCCGTTTTAAAATTCAATAAAACATTGTTCATAAACATGTTTGTGAATGTAATTTTTTTTTTTTTACTTTTTTCTCCTGAACTTGAGATTTCAGACTTCCAATGTCACCTGGATATTTTCAGTAAAGGTGTTTGGATAGTAGTCTCAATATTTTATTTCCAATCAAAACCATTCTTGACGCTTTTTTAAAAATGTGTTTCCAATGTTTAGTTTATCTTCAATTAACCCTTTACAATTTTTTTCTATTTTTCTTTGTGGAGAGGAAGAATTCAATAAAATATCCCGGAGTTGTTAAACATTCAATCCAAGGATGGTTCTCTCCCAGTGCTGACCTTTGTTATCCTGTAGTTATAGCAACAAGAAGAGTTCCTTCTGTCTGTCTGCCGCTTCTCTTTCCAAACTAATGACAGACTTTCCTATGCTGCTGTGGAGTATGGAGAGTGCTTTACGTGCCTTGATTTCTTGATGTACGGATAGGTTTAGCTAAACCAGTAATTTAAGTGGAAATTTTAAAAATAAATGCAATTAATTGAAATGGAGCTTGCATATTGTATATGTTATCAATGGAATGTGAGTTGTTCATTTAGCTGTTGTTCCGTATTGTCTTCAAGCTTCCCCAATCAACTTGCGGTTTAACTTCTCAGTGTTCAAGTTCACATATCCTATCATTATTTCTTCTAAATGTATACAGGTGTGGATAAGGTTAGAAGGCGAGAAGGAGATGGACAGACAGGCAGTGCTTCCAGCGGAGTAACCTGATATGAGAATCTGTAGTTTATTTGCCATTCTGGGTCATACAATTGTACTCTGACCTTGGGCATTTTAAGTCTCATTTTGCCAGCCTGGAATACCCGTTTAATTGTAGCAATTACTTCTCTCACAGGGTTGGTGAGGTTTAATTAATATTAGCAAAGTGTTGGAGTTATTTAGTAGAACAGTTGTGCAGAAACTACACGAAAGTTGCAACTCTTTCCTCCCCACATAGCACCTCGTTTCCTGCCTTCCTTTTGGATTTTCTCAGAGCTGATGTCCTGTTTACCGCTTTTTGTCTCATCGCTGTATTCATACTTTCTTACTCGAGATTTGCTTTAGATGAAAAATACCGCTCTGCCCACTTCAATGGCGCCCTGTCTCCAGGAGCCTGGGGCAGAGAGGACTGGGATCAAGGGCAGTACCTGAGCTCGTGGGGACTGCAGTCTTCCTTTACCCGGTACTGGAAACTGCCAGTGCACACCTTGAATTTGCTTTCCGTACATCTTTTGTTTGGATTCATGGCACGAGAGAAACTAAATTAGGTTCCAGATTCTTCTAAAACCTGAGAGATCGGCATCCTGTGTCTGCATTCTAGTCAGCAATGGGGCCTCTGGCTGGCTCCGTGCCACCTAACAAGACGGAGGGATTTGTGCCAAGCCTCTGAGGACAGCCATGGGAGCTGCCAAGCCCAGCGGAGCCGGCCCGGTGGTGGGGCTGGAATCCAGCGCGTGGCTCTGCTGGCCAAATCATACTCAAAGGCCTTCAGGGGCCATGCATGGCCCAGCTAGGATCCCAACTATAAGTCTATTAAAGAGAACACTGAACATCACAGCCACATTTACTACTATTCAAAAATAGCATCCCATCTTGGAAATCATATCCCACAAGACTATAGCTAGATGAAGATTATAATCCTATTCAATTTCACCTTTACCCCTTTTTTTTATGGTGGATTCATTTCACCTGAAACACGTTTCAACATGAACTAATTTTCAGATGGGATGTAAATAGTATGAAAATTCCAATTGCATTAACTCATTGAAGCTGAAGCAGGAGCTATATTTAATTGAAAATTAGCAAAATGACTAGAACAGTAATGCTCATTGGATGGTCATAATAATGTACTTCATTCTCTGAGGGCTACCGCTCTGAAAGAGGGACTGCTCTTTAAGTCAAGTATCTTTCTCTTAACTGCTAACATTTTATAATGGTAGCTTGCTTGAAAGAGCTGGGGATTTTGTCACCTATTTCTAACTTGGCTCATTTAAAATGCGTTGATGATATGATGACATTCCCTGTGGAGTCTTTCTATTTTTAAGGTTATTTTATTCTCCTGATTCTTGGCTACCTTATAGTAATAAAAAAGAAACAACAGTGTTACCCAGTGACGGAACTCACTGATTTGCCCACTTTCTTTAACCAACTTTCAAGAGTCCAAAATGTGAACAGTATCCAATGAAAGCTAATCCAGTAGATATTTCACCACCCTCTAATCTACCTGCAAAAGAAATCTAGATGCGTCTATCCTTCAGTAATGCAAAACAACTTCATTCTTCAAGCATAGGTACAAAAAATGCTGCGGGAATTCTAGTGACTGCATGAAAGAGAAAATCAGTCCAATTGGTCTAAGTGAGAAGGTCCTAGGAGGATGGGGGCACCAGGCAGAGGCCAGCCCTGGTCCCAGAGACCAGGGTCTCCCCTCAGACCCATCTCCTTCGTAGTCACCATTGCAGGTCTGTGAGTGCCAGACCCAGGCATAGAGCAGGGAAGGCTGTCACACCACTGCTGGCTTCCTCTCAGATCCAACTGGCTGAACAAGGTCACTTGGCCACCAGTAAACCAACCGTTCTCGAAGAGCAAGAGAAGGACACAGTCTTGGTAGGCTCTCCCGTCCCTGGGAATAGAGATGGGCGACATCCTGGAGAACGGAGGGCAGGAGGACCTAATCCTGATGCCGTTCAGTGGAGCAGAAAGGCGGGGACCGGGTTCACATGCTGTTGCTGAGAGAAGTAGCAGTGTCTGCCGTCTTCCGTGACTATTACATTCTACTGTCTTAGAGAAGCTGCCCAAACCCATCTCAGGACTAGTACCAGATTATATACAGGGAGAGGAAGTTAGTGTAGGAGTACCAGCGTTAATAAACAGCAAATTAGTGGCATATAATTTTAGTTATACATATCTATAAGCAGAGCCTATGTGCAGTAACATGGCTTTGTGGGCCAAGTTTTCATTTATTATCTACCGTTCTTGAATTCTATCTTAGGTTCGTTGTCATAGACATTTTGTCTTGTGCTATCTGAATCAGGCAATATCTGGGTATCAGAGAAAGAAGGGATGGGGACTAAAACTCTAGCAGGAAGGAGAAAGCAAAGGCAATGGTGACATTAAAAGAAATTAAGAGAAAAAATTAAAATGTTATGGCATGGTATGTTTATTTCCATAATTCAGTCTGTTGTGACTATTTTCTTTTTATATCTTCTTCTTCTGTCCCTTAAAACTATTATTTTAACATATCTGCAGTGCATTATAAGCAAAGTAAATAGCCAACCTTTAAAATTTTAAGTTGATCCCCAAACTGACTCCAATATGCAAAAATCTGGCATAATTTAAAAGTAAATAAATAGAAGCAACACTCAGCAGAAGGTTCCTAATGTAAAGAAAGCTGTGCCCGTTTTGTTTATTTATGGGATCCATGCAAAGTGTCACATTCACTTAGAAATATCCAGCACGCGAGTGATTGATTTTAGAAATTGAACAGAGTTAAGGAACATACACATTCGTTAAAATTGAAAGTTTGGTAAAAGGAAGAATGGCTATTTCTTATGATCTTAAAGATGGGAAAACATTTTTATCCTTTACATGTATTCATATTTTAATGTTCACTGTGAGAAAAGTGGACAGTTTTTCTCAAAAGTGCATTTGAACTGGGATACAACCTACTCCACCATTGGTATAACAATGCTGTGTTCCCCACCAATAGGTGTTAAAATGAGTGAAGTCTCATTCATTAATCTTTGTCACTCAATATACTTTTACTTCCAAGAAAGACAATATCGGTTCAAATCCCCATCCCAGTGGACTTTGCATTCTGCTGGCATCTGTTCATTTAGCTGATAATCAAACCTCCTTTCCAGCCTGGATCCTCTCCTACCTTCTTGCATGGAATAAACATTTCTTGAACACTAGTTATATGCATATTACAGTGCCAAGTGCTGAGGGCATGAGAAACTATCCATGGGAAAGTGATAGCTTAATAAAGAGTGTAAGAGAGCAGTGATACACACAAACACACGTATCTAATATCAATTATCTTACCTCTTTTATACAAGGGAGAATTTAAATGAATATATGTAAAATGTAACAAAAACAGACTTGGAGAGCTTCCAGAATGTAAGTGCAAATAGAGGCGATGATAATGAACAGGAATGGTTGGAGATTTGGAGGGAGGATGCAGGAGGGATGGAGACCTCACAAGAGAAGTCTTTGAGTTGGAACAACTAACAAATGTAGAAGAGGAGAGAGGATGATGGTGTAAAGGAAATGGAGCAGAAGCCAGGAGCAGGCGGGCTTAGCACAAATGGGGCACTGTCTTCCACGGCTGCAGTCCTCAGACCCCCGAAAGGAGTGGGAACCGGAAATGGGAAATGAGACCCAGGAAGAAGAGTTACGATGAAAAAAAAGATGTGCTTAGAATTAAAAAGAAGCCATGAAGTATCGCAGTGTTCAATTTGTGTACTGACAGTTGTGGGTTTTGTTATTGTTTTTGAAGAGTTGCCTCCCTCTGACTTCCACAGAAGAAGAGGATTGAGGAGGGAGAGGGGAGTTATCACAGCAGAGGGCAGTTTAGCTTCATATCCCAGCTGCAGGAGGAACCAGAAGACCAAGCAGGCACGTGAGGAATGCCCACAGTTTATTTAAGGGACAGATGAGCTTCCGAAGACAAAAACAGTGAACCAGAAACAGTCCAGAACCAGAAATGGACACGGTGACAGGAAACCACAAAAGGAACTGATGAACACAGAAAAATGGTGTTAATGTTCCAAAAAGTCTTGAAAGAAGCTAGCAGGTGTAATCCTGGTGTTGGACTCAGGACGGTGTTATTTTCACTACTAACCAGTTGGGGATGAGATAACTAACTCCCACTACTAGTACTGCTCTGAGTACAACCCCATAACTGGTTTCTGCTCATATATAGGCCTAAACTATAGTTGCTAGCTAACTAATTTGTGGGAAATTGTTATGTATTTTATATGAAAAACAGAAACTAGAAGTTCTTGCTGCATGGCTGAGCTTGCCCCAGGTAAAGGCTGACAAACTTGCCAATGAGAAGGATGTCATTGCTATACAGAGAGTTTCAAGGTATGGTGGCTGCACAGATAATTCTAGAGCCAAGACTATCTCTCTTCCTATCCTCCACCCTCTCTAGAAGATGAGAGAGGCCCACACATGCCAACCCTTCCACCCTCTCCACATCTTCCTCCACAATTGGCTAGGGACATCACAGCTCAACTTTTTCACACTTTTCCACTATTTCTGTCAGTCACAAGCAGAAAGCCAGTGTTATGGTTTGGGTCTAGATGCCCCCAAAAGCCTCATGCAGCGGCTGAATCTGGAATCTGTGATGCTGGGATTAAGGGCGTGTGATTACTAAACCACTATGCGTGAGTGATTGGTTTAGCCCTGCGCCAATCCCAGTAGTCTGGATGGGACAAAGAGGGCAGAAAGACTCTGATAAGGCCCCTTGTTGCCTTTGCTACCTTGTGCCCGCCATGTTGTTTCTCCTCTGCGATGCCTGTCTCCCATCCCGGCTTCGGAGCCAGCCAATTATGGACTGAAACCTCTACAAACTGTGAAGAAATAAACCCTTTCCTCTTTAACTCGGGGTGTTGGATTTTTTGTCTCAGCAAGGAGAGAGAAGTAACTAGGACACCTGGGATTCCTAAGATGCTATTCATTTTCCACATTCTAGTTTCCCTACGGCTCTGTATAACCACCTTTCAGTCCCCATGTTATACTCGCCTTGACTCCTGAGTCTTACCATCTACCGTCGTCAGCAACTTCTCCCAAGCTCTCGGCTCCTGTACTTACTGAGTCAAGATTCTGTCAGAGGCCTTTGCGTCTCTGCTGCTTTGCTAAAGCCATGACAGTGAGAAAGGTTCATCCTTGTTCCCCATTGTGTGTGGTCGCTAATCCTCCCTTTACCTTAACGCTAAGGTTATCAGAGGATACTACCACCTTCTGTGACTTTTAAAAATCATCCACAAGACTATGGGCTTCTCGCCAATCTTTAGAAAAACTTAGCTTTAGCTTCTGGCTTGCTCCACCACAACTCTTTTGTTGATTCTGAATATGTTCAGTATTTGGTGTATAATTCTTCCTCCTTGACCACTTCATTCAGGAACTATTCCTTCCACCTTATCCCAGGCCCTAAACTCTAAGGTCACATTTTAGACCCAAATCTCTTCATCATCCCCAACTTTGTAGATCACCTCCTCAAATCTTTGGTTCCCACATATCCTCCAGCCGTCCCTCTCCTGGGACCTACAATCCATTAATCTCATCATTCCCACCCTCCCTTCCCATATCCCTGCGTACTCAGCTTGGTCAATCAGTGTAAACGCTCACATGCAAGCACTCCTAATTTTCTCTGAGAAGTCATTTTTAACACTCTTCATAGATCTTAATTTGCTTGTCTTTTCTTGGCTACACTTGCTAGGCAAAACTCTTACTCTGTTAAAACACAGTTCTACGCCTCCTCTATTCCTGTATCTGAATATCTAAGTGTGGTTGAAAAAAAAAATTGCAAATCTAAGCCTTGCTTCAACTTCATGGAAATTACTCAAGTGGACATTTAAGGTTGCAGAGCAATTATATTACTTTAGTTTTCTTTCTACTTCCTATCTTCTTTCCTAAACCAGTAGTATTGTCTTCCTGCTCTTTATTCTAGTTTCTACTTTGTTGAGTTCATAGAAGCTACTAGGAGGAAAATTCCAGGGGCTTCCACAGTTGTTCCACTCGCCATTTAGAATCTGGACACAGGCCTTCTCTCTGTCCTTTAGAATGAACTCTGAGTGCTCCTATCCAAAGCCAGGCCTCGCATGCTTACCATACCCAGCCTGCTCCAGCCCTGCCCAAGAACATTATCCCTTCCTTGTTTTCAAATTAGTCTTCTTAACCAAATAATTACTGTCAGTATGTAAAATACCTTTGTTTTGCTTAATTTTCCACTTTAACACCGCCTCCACCCTCTAGCTCCCTCCCTGTAGCTCCCACCAGCTCCGTTCACTCCTTTGACAATAAAATTTCTCCAAACAATATACACAGTGTCATAATTTCCTCTCTCCCTTCACCTCTGAGCCATCTTCAGAAAGGGTCTTGTGAAGATTTCCAAAGACTGCACCTTGTTAAATTCAAAGATAACTTCAGTCTGCTTCTTCTTCGACCCATCAGCAGCATTAGACATTTCCTTCTTATGGCTTTTAGGAAACTACTCTCCTAGTTTGCCACCTACTTTCCTAACTCTGAAACACAGAAGTGTCCCAGGATTTGGACTTTACACTACTTTCCTTACCTGTGTACACCCTCTTCTCTCCCCATCTCAGCCAGGCTCACGGCTTGAAATTTCATCTGTGTCCTAAAGACTCCAAAATGGAAACTCCAGTTTGGAGCTACATCTCTAACTACTTGAAATTCTGCTCCAGTGATCTAACATTGAGCACCACTCTCCCCTAACATGCTCAAAACCGGTCCTTAATTAATGGCAACGCTGTCATTTTGGTTGCCTGGATCAGAAACATGGGCATCACAGCCTGCCCCTCTTTAGCTCCATGGTGATAAACTTTATGTGTCAACTTGCTGGAGCTGAGGCTGCCCAGGCAGCTGCTGAGACGCTCCCTTGGGGTACGTCTGTGGGGTGTTTCTGGAAGGCATGAGGGACTGGGTCCAGACCCCTCTTACCCAGGCAGGTCTTCCAGTCTCTGGAGGGCTCTGTTCTGGCCTTGAGCTGGGGCCTCCACAGTGTCCTGCCCTCGTTTGTCAACTTCCTAGGTTTTGGCTCTTTGGACTCAGCCTGGTCCTCAGCTCCACCAGTTCATTGTTGAGCCTGAACTGTGCTTGCAGATGTCCTTCAGCTCGAAGATGGCAGCCTGTAGGACTTCTCCTCTCTGCCATCCTGTTTGTCCCATGAGAGCCTCCTAATACCTTTCTTTCTGTATTCATAGACACGTCCTACTGGCTCAGTAGTTTTTAGAGAACCCTGAGTAATGCAATCTCTCACTCTCCACATCCAACTAATCAACAGGTCCTGGGCCAGGGATTTAGCTCAGTGGTGCCGCCGCCTGCCTCAAAAGCACAAGGTCCGAAGTTCAATCCCCAGGATGGAAAAAACAAAAGTCCTGTCTGTGTCACCTCTAAAATATAGGGAGAGAAGGATTTATCGCCCTCCCCACTGACCTCCTAATCCCAGCATGACCTGTATTCTTCCAATGCCAGTCCGGGCACGCCCATCCTTCTCATACAAGTGCTGTAACTTTTTCTGATAAAATTGATCAATTTTTCTTTTAAAATGTGCTATTCTGCCTAATTTCCCTGAAGAGGGTGTCTTGTTCCTCTAGCACTGGAGGGGACTTGCGACCCTAAGCTGTGCTGCCTTAAGGTTATGCCCCTCCCGCGGGACTTCAAGAAGAACAGCCAGCCAGTTCAGGAGGATTAATATCTTGTCTCCAGGGCCTGGAGCTGGGACAGCTGTGAAGGTCCAGGCAAACTCGAGAGCTCCCAGCAGGGCCAGCTGAGCTTTCTTCTGTGACTGCATCTCGATTCACCTTTTTCTTCTGCCAAATTCCCCTCTTCCCCTACCTCACATCTGTTCCTGAGACCTCAACCCAATATTCCTTACATACACCAACTCCTTAATAGCAGAGTCTCATAAAACTTGGCCTCTGACTTTTGTGTTGGAATTGATCCTAGACAGCAGAGATGTCTAAAATGGGATGTTCAAAGCTGACCACCTGCCAGCCAGATGTCACCAGGCAGGGAGAACACTCTTAGGTCCAGGCATTTGGTTGCAGGGAAATTATTAAACTTTCCAGTGGCATGGAGCTGATAGTAGACATTAAATGGAGTTCGCTGGCTGGAACACTATCTCGGAGTGCTGGAATCTCAGGGATAATAGTGACTTTGAGGAACTCAGAATGGAATGGCTATTTTGGGAGGCTACTGGTAGATTGGAGAACGGGAAGGAAGTTGGACGGTGATTACTCACTGTTACCAGCAGAGAGCAAAAGCTGAAGATTCAGTATTTAATTCAGTATTTAATCAAAGGGGAGCAGAAGACTTTAGAAAGAGGAATTCTAATCCCTATGAGGTCTGCTATGCCAAGGTCAGGTCCCAGATAGGCGAGGAGAATTTTGAAACTGCACTGTGGAGATATAGGTTTGTGCTTGAAGCGTCTTCCTTGAGGAAGCAAATGTAGTCTCTTTAGGATACACAGCCACCCTCCTCTCTCCTACCCCATACTCCTGACTCAACAGTAAGCCAGTAACTAGGATTAAGGCACCACCTAACCCACCTAGGGAGTCTGCTAAAGTACCAAAGCAATTGTATCCTGAAGGAAGAGGTACCCAGTACATATTATCACCATGCAGGAGAGGACACCTGGCCCTGGATTCAGAGGATGCTGGATACAAAAGACTACCGATATGAGACTAAAGGCCTTGTATGGTCTCTGGAAGGTGGGGCAGATGAGTCTGGCCCCTAGAAGCATGGAAAAGTGATAGACCATCCTCTGTATGATCAAAGTGCCACAACTGCTTCATCTCAGAGTTGTAAGGGATTAAGGAGCTTACGGAGGGGGGCATGTTAGAGTGCAAACACTGAGCCAGAAAACCAACCAGGCCACTATGATCCATGACAGGAAACTCTGGAAGGACAGAGGAATATGCTGGTGAGAAGGGCTTGAGCATCCCCGAGGAGCTCAGAGCTGGCTGTCAGCCATCAGCCAGGCACGAGGGTAGCAGACACTGTTAATAACGGGGTTCACCGAGAACAACAGGACTTGGGATCCCTAATTAATGGAGACAAGGTGCATTGCTGAGCTGTCAGACACCAGTTGGGGCAATTATTATAATGAGGAGCAGCACAGAGTGACAGCCAGGAGAAGACCTCCAGGGAGCAGCAGAGGTGGTTATCAGAATAGACACTGGGTACACAGCCAACCAAGGGACAATGTGCATATGCAGGATAAAGATGTACACAAGGAGGCTGAGAACAGTGACCCAAACACAGACAGATCCAGGTCAAGGCAGTTTTCAGACCTAGAAATCCCTGCCACATCACAAAGGGAACAGTGACACTCTTCCCAGTCCCTCCTACTCAGAACTGTCATTTCTTGAAGAAATTATACACTGGAGTGAGGGAGAAAGCAAAAACACCCCAGAGTTGGTAGACATGAGATTCAGGTTGATGTAGCTGGCTGGAGGCCCAAAGCATCATGATCAGCCTCCTGGCTGGGAAGGAGGGTACTTGTAGAACAGAGTCAAGGCCTGGGAGTGGCTCCCGGACATACGGGGACCCCTGGAGTCTGTGGTCTCTGAATGCACAATTGAAACAGACACAATTGGCTTTTGAAAATAGCCCGCCCGGGTTCTTTGGCCTGTAGGTTAAGAGCTATCTTAGGTGGAAAGGCATAGTAAAGTCCCTGCCACCTGCCATGCACTGTGGTTGTGTGTGTGCTGTTATTGAAATCAGGGGAGAATAGGCAGAGATTATTGTCACTATTGAACACACAACAGATTCAGGGTTAGTGACCCATAATACATGAACATTTAATTCTACAGTTGGATCTCTACAAACCCAGATGCATTCTGGGTTTACAGTTTACAGAGAACTCAGCATGGACAACACCAAGTGTACTTTCTTTGCCAGATGTGATATCTTTGCTAGAGCAGATTAAAAAATTCTGTAGTCCAGGTGTGTAGTAACTTCTCTGGCCAGGGCATTATGTTCTACCTCTTCAGAAAGGAGGGCAAGAAACCATATCCATCCCAAATGGACGATAGCATAATTTACAGTCTAGATTCAGTACTTCCTCAACTTTTCTGACTTGGATCAAGATCTAGTCTGGAGGCACCTGGACTAAACTCTTTAGGTCCATTGTAGGTCTTGTTTCGAGACTGGTCACAGTGAGCCTCCCTCCATCTTTAAACTACAGGTGCCGTTCAGCCACCCTGAGCTCCGTGTGCCCAATGTGTCCCCTCTCTTTGCTATTCTTCCTGAGACCATCCTTCAAAAGATTCCGAATGCAAATCAGCGGGGCTGATGACCCATTTCCCTGGGAACTGACCTTCAACAACTTCCAGCCTACTGTAATTTTCACTGGTTTCTTGTTCTTATTGTCTATTTTCTGTTTACTTTGTAAGAGATGAGCTCCATGAGAGTGGAGACTTTTTATTTTCTTTCTTGCCAAATGTCACCCAACATTCTAGAATAGATCCTGGCTTATAAAAAACACTCACGAAATATGTGAAAAAATGAATGTTGCACGAGAAGTCTTAATTTATTAATCTGAACTTTTGGAGATTACGGCTGGTTTTGGCACACTTCAATGCCTCTAAAATCACCTTGTCTTTTAAACCATATTTCTATATGATTTAAAGCTTCTTGAAATCCACTCAACAACAACAACAAAAAATGAAGGTTTTACTTAAGTGTATCCAGCGATCATTTCATTTACTATTAATTTTTAAATAATTTTATACTGTTTAAATTATAAACAATACACAACGATTTTTACTAAAGGGTATAGAGAATAATGAGGGGAAGGCAGTGTGCCAAACCAATGGTAAGTGTTGGGTGACCATTTGTTAACACAGCTGAGCGCTACATCAACCCATTTTAAATTTCACCCACGTAAGATGTCATGTGTTTGCTGTCAATGATATTTTTATATTTCTGTTTTTGATCACCTGCACCACCTGTACCCTAAGTGCTTTCCCCATGACCAGGGAGTATAGTCTCTGTGTGTTATAGTCCCTTAGAAATAGGATTCCCCATGCTGAGTTAGGCCGAGCTTTGTTTTGGGTGCTGTGAGCAACACAAGCTTCACTCAGATCTCCCCTCAACAGAGAACTGGACCCGGGTGCTCTCTGTCCCCTCAGCGACTACCTGCAAAGAGCTGCCTTACCCGCGGCCACGCTGTAGCCACATTGGCCAGCACCAGTGGCTGAGCTGGTCGGGGTATGACTCACTGGCATTTTCAGCCCAATGCAAGGACCTCTGGTGGTGATTCAGTTGGACCTCCCAGTGGGCCAACCAAGAGTCTCCCCCAGCCTCTGCCCAACCTGGTTTCCTCCTCCCCTCCCTCCAAGCGCTGATTCCAAGCCACTCCTGCAGAAACACCTCAAAGTCTGAACTCCACCTCACACTGCTTCCTAAAGAACCAGCCTGCGAAGGAATCATATTATGCATTCATCTCTGCGTCTTGCTTTTCTCCCTCACTGTAATCACAGAGTCTGTCCCAGACAATTAACATAGATCTAATGCTTTGTTTGCAATGACTCTGTAATTTTCCAGGGTTTTCACGTACTACCATCCATTCAACTTTCCATACTAGGAAACATTCTAATAGTTTCCAAATTTTATTTTTAACCACTCAAAAAGTTCTGAAATAAATATCCCCCTCACAGACCAATTTAAATTCAAAAATACATGATTGCTTCTGAAGTTCCTATTATTTTTCTTCATTAATCAGTTCTCCTTCATTTTTAATGAAATCCTCAATAGTCTGCTTATTGCTTCTTATATTTTTGGAGAGTTCTAATACTACCATGGAATTCATATCTGGTATATATAGAATTAAAACCTTCCATAATTTTTCAGTTTTTTTATTTTTTAATTTCATGAAGTATATAGCAAATGTACTATCAATATCCTTCTTTAGCTGGAACAATTCGTTTCCATACAAACAACAACATCTCATCTATTCCATTAATCTAATCAACATGCACTGAAAAAATTATTTCAAATTATAAAATTTGAAATCACAAAGACTACATTGGAATCTTCGCTATCCAAAATATTGTATGTCCAATATTCAAGTTACTCAGTTTCACTTCTCTCCTTCGGAAAATACCTATGCCTTGCTAGTTTTAGTGAAAACTAAAGGTTTTGTAAGTTCATTATCTGGCAAAGTGCTTTGTGCAGAGAAGCTGGCCCATAAATCATTAAAATTATTTTCTTCATATTTTTGGATTTCCTACAGGTGTGGTGTGTGTGTACATATCAGTGTTGTACTTATACTCCCCGAAGTGTTCCTTTGAAAAAAAATCCACCTTTGTATGCTTATTGAAAGAATACTATCTGATATGGCTCCCTGATACCTAATTAAATTTACCTCCTTATAAATTGCCAGGTTCAAGTGTGTTTCCCAAGCCCTCAGAGTAGAGTTCTCTGCTCCCATGAACAAAAGTGTAAGTGGGTAGAACAAGCTTTTGGACACTATGGATGAAGTCAAACTTTCAGCTTCAAAACAGAAAAACCAAAAAATGCCTTACACTTTCTTGGAACCTTACAGAACCAAATAGAGGCTGTTGCAGAGGCCCTGAAGTGGAGTCAGCCAGCATCATTGTCTTTTCTGGTCCCCATCCCTGGGACAGAAGCCAGTTTCCCTGACCATCGGTACACAGGACTCCTCCTCTCTGCTGTGGAAAGAGCAGAAAGTGGTCCACCGTCACCCTATATATCCTGATTAACTTTTGGGGAATATGCAGACCTGCTGTATGGGTCCCAGAGTTCAAAATTTCCTTTTCCCCTCTATTTCATGACATATTCTCTATTTGGCAACACTTTGCTCTTGGTTTTTATCCCCTTTGGCCTCTTAGCTTTCTTCTTGGATTATTCCTTCCATCCTGTTTAACAACTTTGCTAACCCAGGCAAACGGGAACATGACTCTTTCATCTCCACAAATGAGGGTTGATTCAAGTCTCGCCTGTTGGAGATTAAGTCCTTCTAAGAGGTGGACAGAATGGAAGAAACTGAAAGCCTCTAACAGAGCATGGAAAGGAGGCAAAGACTGCTCTTTCAGAGGGATCTCTCCAAATCTTAACCGGAAGTTTATGGCGGTGGAGAGTGGATCCAAGAGCAAAGCCTCAACCCCACTTTGACACAGCGTTTTGTGAAATGTCATGGAGTAGACACCATGCTACATTTCAGGTTGCATAACAGGTAACATTTCAGCGTGAACTGTCAGAAGCTTGAACAGTGAAGCAGCTATCCATGCAGAGAAATGCTACTAAATGCCTGGTGATATCTTCATGAAGCTCCCACTCAGTGGTTCACAATATGCAGCATCGTCCATCCTGCCTGCTCCATTTGGAAATCTGAAGGAACATTTTTTATTATTAGAACGACTGAGGGACATTTCTTGCATATCGACAGCAGGGATCAAGGATGTAAACATTGTGCAGGTAGCCCTGAAAATTCAGCTCAATAAAGAATTGCTTACACAAGGTGCCATGGAAACTCCAGCGGAGAAATACAGCACCGCGGATGTGGATGTGCTGTGGGCCCGAGCACGACCCCTGCTTTCCGTGTCACGGGTGGATCTTGGCCTTTAGCAAACACAGCACTCACTCCTGCCCCCCACACCCACAGGAACCACATAAATGCAGTCTGTGGTTTTCAAAGCCACCGATTCAGTATGAAGGAGAGGTCAAAATAATCCTTTTCTATAGAAAATTAGAAAAAGCAGGAAGAGCCTGCTGCTTTCCACTTCAGCTGAGGATTCTTGTGTTCAACAAAATATATGCAATTGAGAAAATATACTGCCCAGACTCCAAGAAGAAAGACCCTACCGGGCTAAAGGTTTTTGAGCATACATGGAAACACCAGTGCTTACAAACATACACAGATATGCAAACACAAGTTGTTATTCAAAATAGTAAAGACTAAGGCAGCCCATGTTTACTAAAAGAAAAATTCTCTGAGAGGGAGAATTTTAATAAAAATGTAAATGATAATCCACAGGAATGACATTGGGCATTCTCAAGATACCAATACTGGGCTAGGATATGCATAATCATCACGACCGCGTAAACAGGAAGACTAGTGAAATTTCCCACACTGAATATAAAAAACTTCCTTTTCCAGATAAAAACAGTTTTAGAATTCACAAAAGTACTTTGTGCTTTCGTTAGCAGGGCAGATTTGGACATTTATATCATCCTGCGGCTGAGCAGCAGGCGCTGCCTGGGTTTCCTGACCAGCCCTCGGGGGGCGGTGGACAGAAGAGTGGAGGCAGCGCCAGTGGAGCCCAGTTCTTTCTGTGTGCATAGTTGAATGAGTATGAGCTTCTTTCTACTACATCTGATTCAACAGTTCTGAAAAACATCTTGTTTCAAAGTGCCTACATGATTAGAAAATGTGCTAAATATCAGAATAGTTTTCGTCTTCTTTTAAAATCCACATAAATAGAAAAAGTTCTTCCTTTGCTTCTAGTTCTATGTTCTAACCTCTATGTGCTAGTTTCTACAAGCTAAAACTTCTCAAAAACTACTTTTGGAGGGGGGAGTACTGGGGACTGGACCCAGTACCTTCACACTGAGCTACATATCCAGCCTTTTTTTATTGTCTTATTTTGAGACAAGAGGATGTAGGATCCTCTGGAGTGCTGAGATTACAGGTGTGCATCACTACACCTGGTGCTTTTTTCCTTTTTGGAGTAGCAACTGAAGGAAAATCCTATCCTGTAAGAGAGACTCCATCCAAAAGCATAAACTACAAGATCTCATTAATACAGCCAAAAATATAAACTTCAGATTCATGGTAGATCATCGCACACTTATTGCTATGCTTTCAACTCTTAATGACACTTGATTTTTATCCCATATCTAAATTGGAGTATATTATCTTTGGTCCCACTTGAGATGCCACCAACAAAGAACCCAGGAGCCCTTTGGTGGAGCCAATAAAAAGACAAGGGACAGACGCCACGGATAAGAATTGTATCTGGCAGCCCCAGGACAATTGAATCTGCTATTTATAGACCAAATGCATCATTTTGTTTATGTTGGATCTATGTGGTGATGAAAACGTTGTGGCGTGCATGTGAAATTGGAGGCTCCCTGGCTTTGGAATTGAAGATACTATCAAAGGAGAAGTACTGGGACACTGATAGCACGAGCTCCCCAGAGTGAGGTCGCTGCTGTCTGACCTAAGCTGAACCACTTGCCAAGTTAGTCTTCTAATAGCACAGAACCTCATCTTCCCCCATGAGGGTGAGGCTCATAGGGTGAAAATGAGGAATTCTACCTTTAAAATTCTACAGTGCTCAAATTCTGTATCTTCCTGGACTTTCTATGGAAGTCCAGTGGAAACGTGGAAAATAAAATAAAGGATGAGACTGGTCCATTTAATGACCAAAGTAAAATAAAAACTCTCTCTAGGTTACTTTAAAAAATGAAGTATTTTTTAAGGCCAAAAAGTATGAACAAAAGTGTAAGATAATTTCCCACATGGGAACATTTTGTAAAAACATTCCAAAGCATAACATCTATATATAAAAACCCCCTCAAATTCCAAAGAAAATTATAACTCACATTAAAAAAATAGGTAGACAAGATGAAGAAAGTGATTCACCAAAATTCAGACCTCTCCTGGACTTAAGAGTGAATGCACGAGACTGTCTGAAAATCCTAGCATTTTCATTTTCCCGTAGTCCAATTCTTCATATTTCAAGATTTAATTTGTAAGTTCAATTTCCTTTCAATATCTACAGCTGTCCTTCCTTCGGCACTGTCCATTTCTCAATTAATTATCTCCCCATATTTTCCACTGAGGAAATAGAATTAATTAGTCAAAAACTCCCCTGATCCAACTCTGAATCCCCCACACAATTATCTTTCCAGGGGCTGCCCCTAGATACCTTTCTCCTTCTTGTATAGTTAAGGTCTTCCTTTCTGCACAGTTATTCCACTATCCTGACAGATTCACCTACAGTATCACACATCTCAAAGGCATAAAGATAGATTTCCATCACTGTCTTGTCTTTGTTAACAGACTTCTTACAGCAATGACCTGGCTGTCTCTAAGCCTCTCCACCTGTTTATTCTTCCACTTGGTGCAATCCATTTTCCAAAGCCACCTCCCATGACATGTGCTGTTGTGAACTTCCTTGGCCACACCCACTTTGCTGTTCTAAGAATCCCTCTCTGCCATTCCTCCCACGGTGACTCCTGAAACATTTCCTCTCCGGTCGCAGGGACGCCCGTTCATCTGGGTTCCAGCCTGGCTCCTCCTTTTCCACTTCAGCTCTGTACCCCACAGTTCCTCAGAGGATGGCTCTCAACTCAGGCATCCGGCCTTTCAACACATCCCCGTTTTCTTTATCACTGTCTGAAATGTTTATTTGTCCATGGCATTTTATATTATTTATTAGGGTTCCTACTAGATAAGGCGCTTCCAAAGTGCTGGATTTTCACCCTTTTAGGTAGAACTCTCCTTCTCTCTGGCTATTTACACACTGCCATGGCTTTGGCTTCCGTCAACATGTTTGTGACTTCCCGGTCTCCAAATTCATATCCTCCTATCCGTCAGGGTTCTCGTTTCTGTGTTCCACAGATGCTTGCGCCTGAATGACCCCAAACAAACTTCTTACTTAAGCGCTACTCAGAGGGTTTGCTCTCAGCAAATGACTTCATCTGCCTTCAGACTCCTCAAGGTTAACCCTAGGAATGAGTCCTCTTCCATCTCTGTATCTGTGGCCTCCATGGGAGAGCCAAAGCAAATCCAGAGGCTTTTGAATTCCCCGAGAATCCGGCGCCCTGGTGCCGCAGGCAGCCCCTCTGTCCTCCTGCCCGCTGTGCACCCGTCGCCGCAGTGCGCCACACGGGCCCTGCTTGAAACTTCCACAAGGCCTCCGTTGTGTAATAAAATCCCAGCGCCATGCTAAAACCTGCAAAGCCCGAAACGTCCAGTCCCTTTGTAACTTTGTCGCTGAGGTCATAGAACTCACTCCTAATTCGAAATATTCTGACCCCTTCAGCCTTTTTGTACTTCTCAAAACCAAGTCTGTGGCTGCCTCAGGACCGTTAGTATCACCCAGATTTATCTCTGCCTGAAATGTTCTCGGTCACTTAACCAAACAAGGCTCACAGAATGTGGGTTATTCCCTCTCAAGAGCTCTTCCTGTGACCATGTAGAGCGATCCCTCTCGGCTCAAGCTGTCAGTACCTCACCATTTTCTTCCTCATCCCTGTCAGCAATGATTATGTTTGTGACATAATCATTTTTTTACATTATTGTCTCTCCTACTAGATAAGAAGCTTCCAAAGGGCTATTCACTCTTGTATGCAGAATTCTACTTCAGCCACCAGAAGAGTAAAATACGGATTTGTTGAGTAAGTTAGTGAATTAGAATCACTTCAGATATGACAGGAAGAAGCTAATGAAATGGGTTAAACATCTGACAAAAAACCTTCAGTGTTGTGCTGTCCCATCATGTAACAGACTTCTCCCCTGACCTCCAAACTTGTATATAGAAACTGTATTTTTAATTAGTCACTCCTAAAGAAAAATAAATAAAATAAAAATAATATAATAATTAAAAGTACTAGTCTGTGTTTGCAAGATAACTGATTTAATGCAGGACACAGAAATTTGTAAGAGTTGCTTACAATATTTGCCCACAGAGTCATGCAGAAAAGTGCAAGAGATCTGACTGTGTGCTAGAGACCTGAGGAATCCAGCCCAGGGCCTGGATCCCACGGCAATGTCCTGCGAAAGGCAGTGTCAGGAGGGCACAGGATCCACGGTGGAAGATAGGATCTGTTCCGGAAAGCCCAAGGGCTGGCGCCAGAGGCTAGGGGCTCTGCTGGCAGGCTGAAAGGCCGGTGCTGGAAGCCAAAGATTCCTCACCAAGAACCAGGAGAGGCAAATACAGAGCACAGCCAGAGAGAGTTGAGAAGCTCCTCGGAAGAAAAGCAGCCAGAAGGAAAATCAAACCCAAGGAAGTTCTTGCAAGGGAAATCAACTGAAATCCTGAAAGCCTCCTTTTACGCAGTTCTGACAAGTCTCCTAAGGGGGTCTTCCATGCCCAGAACCACACTGACTTAATTCAGCTGGGTGTTCTCACTCAACTTGGCCATTAATTAATTAACCACCACATAAAATAAAAATAATATAAATAAATAAAAAAGTTCTCTTACTTGGTCAGCCCAGAATCTCATAATCTGCAAATCCAAAGCAAAATAGTCAGCTTGCCCGCCTCATTACATTTATAGTTCCTCATCTTCTCTGAGACACTTAAGGTAAAGTCTAGAAACGCAACATATATGTGATGTGTGTATGCGTAGTTACATCCCATTATATTGAAGTACATATGCGGCTATATGAATTTGTGTTTCTTCTGTGTAAGTGGTGATCTATCTCTATATAGAGGTCTACCTATCTATATTTTGAATGATTTGTATTCTCTTTTTTTCCATTTTGTTTGTTTCTCATGAGCATGTGTGACTTTTAAAAGAAGAAAACGAAAACTTTAAAAAGCAATTTGAGGGTTTTATCAATTTATGGACTATGATGTTATACAGAAGATTACTAAAGTTTTTCCAGTGTATAATGCTATAGAAATCTAGGAAAGATCATAAAATTCCTATGCTATAATTTTGTATTTAGTGGTTATTTTGTATTAAAGGAAAGAAAATAGCTAATGCCAAGCCTCAAGGGCAGCATTATAATTTTTGTGAAAGACAAGGCTTTCAAAAATATATATATTATTTCTAAAGTAATAGTCAAATTATTTTTGTATCATTATCAACTTCGTAGGAAGAAACTCCAGCACCAGGAGGAGATTACATTTCCTAAAACAGTTGGTTATCATTTCTGAGACAATATGTCATGTTAGTCAGCGAGCCTGGCGATCAGCCCATGCGATTTCTGTGTGAGGTTGTTTACCTGCTTTGAAAGGGGTGCTGGTCTGTGTATTTTGTCATGGTTGTTATCTCCAAGTAGAGACAAATTTTAGATTAAATCAATAAAGTTTTGGGGGGGCAGGATCTCTGCTTGACTTTAAATTTTATTCAAAATATATTATTAAAGTAGTTATTGAGTGATGGACAGCAAAACATAAACAGGTCTTGTCTGGAAGAGCTTATAGTTTATTAGGGATAATATTTCTATGTAATAGGGTGACAAAGAGTGAAGATTGAGACATCTGTGACCCCCAAACGGCCGAAGACCCCAATTCCTGAGAAGGGACAGAAGACCAAGGAGGCAGCGTTTCCTAAAACATCCCTAACACCGCTGTGCCGGGGGTTTAGGATTCTCTCCACAAAGCTCATGGCTTCCAACCTCTGCGCCCCTGGACCATTACTTGTCCCAGGCCAGGTGAGGGACTCGGTCCCTGTCAGCTCTGCTCCCCGGAGATTGCAAGACAAGATTAGACGGAGGAGAGGGTCTTTGGGAGAGACCCCTTGAGAAACTGTGCCCACCCGGCGGGATTTCAGATGGATTCCAGCAGGGAAAGGTCCATGTGGCCCACGCCCACCAACCCCATTTCACAAGAGCAGTTGCATCTTTACTTGTTCTATAATTCCATTTTGACTGAGATTACCTTCAACCAAAAGCTCTCCTTTCATTCACCAATGAATGTGGATTGATACCCACATCCTTGAGTATTAGCTAGTATCTCAGTGATAGCCACAAAAATTTCTGAAATTCAGCAAGTATCATGTATTATCTCATTCAGAAGAATATCTGTTGGTTGAGGATGTCTTGCTTCAGCCTCCTGCATATCTGTAGCATCACAGGATGGAAATGCTTCACCAGATTTATTCTAGGCCTGAGGTGGAAGAGGCATCAATCTCCCATGAAAGTGCTTCTGAGAACAGAGACTGAAAGCTCCCAGAGGGAAGGTAAATGCCTAACACCTCTTATGACTAAGTTTGGAGCTGACAAAATGCCACTTCTGCCGCACTTCCTTGACTAAACAAGTCACACGGTCAAGTCCGACAAGGGGGGGCTGGAGAAGGATGCTGTCTTCAAAGAGTGTGTGAAGAGTCACCTCGATGACTGTTTATAGAACTGTACATGAATATAAGATGGGCCATGGAGTTTAGGCCATAAACAGCCTACTACAGACAGAGCAGAGCGCTCAAAGGAGCAAAGAAGAAATTCATCTAGGAGAGAGACTGACATCATAAGTGGAAAGGTGTGAGCTAGTGATATAAGTAAAATTTAAGAAACATCAGTAGTTGGTGACCACTTAAAATAACTTTTGAGCATGAGCTCTACGAGAGAGGATCGATGGGTTCAGTGAAGACAGCAGTGTGGAGAGAGCGGGAACAGACTGGAGGAGGAGGTGTACCACCAACTATGGAACATGTGCGAGGTATGAATGAGGTAGAAGAGCAAACAGCAGAGAGACCTTGAGTCAACATACTACAACTGAGTCTAAGGCATTTTTTGTCCAATACTCATTGATTTCCAGGGAAGTTTGGTTCCTGATTATCTGTGGGTTTTGTCTCAGAAGAACCTGGCCAACAAATGAATCAATATGCGAGACTTCTCAAAAGGACACGGATACTTAGTTTCCTGTGGCAAGATAAAGATATATTCTTTGAAAATATTTCATTGAAAAAAAAACCTTTCACTTGATATTTTATTTTAGTTTGGTGTTGCAGAAACGTTACGTCTTTAAGGACAACAGCCACAACTTCTCCCCGGTGGTTTTGTGGTTCTCTGATAATAATGAATCTGGGTATTGTTTTCTGCATTTGTTCTGCACGTGAAAAGGAAAAGAGCCTGTTAGGATTGGCTGTGAGCCTCGGGGAACACACGCTTGCTGTCTAGGAAAGGAGGAAGCACAGCTTATTTCTGTCAACATTAAGCCAGCACAGGGTTGTGAAATGATGCCACATTCCACCAGGTCATAGTCACGACTTTTCCTTTCTCCATGTCCACGGTGTTTACAATTCACAGCCCTGCAGTGCTATCCTGTATTTAAAAGTGAAAGAAAGGGAAGCCATAGCCATGATCTTGCAGTCTCCTTATATTTCTTCCTGGTCAGGGGTGATCAGGGTGCCGAGCAGTAGAGCTGCCCTTCTCTGCTGAAGAGGGTGTTACGTGCAATGCTGTAAATATTCCCAGAACTTCTGCTCCTTCCTGGAAGTTGGTGGTGATGGTGAAGATGTACGGAGATCTGTCGGTGGTGAAAACTGTCTCTGCCAAGGTTTCGCATCATGAGTAGTCATTAGTGCTCTCTAGTAGAGCTGGGATTTGGTGCTAGATTGCTCAGACACTTTCCCAAGCCTTTCCTGGCAAACCTCTCCTACCACGTGGCCTCAGCTGGGGTCTCCAGAGGCCATTGTGCTACTGTCTGTGAGGTCATCATATTGGCGGTGGTTTTTTCATCATTCCAGGCACTGCATGAAATTTCATCCTTTTTATCCAGCCTGCACTGGAAGTGAGTGGGTAGTTCATCCTGCTGAAAATTCAGAGCTGGGTGAAGCCCCAGAACGATGCAGCTCCAGCAGCAAGTTTTATTGTTCTGGCATCCTGGACACTCTTATTTTAAATACTCTTAAATTACAGGTAATTATTATTCCAAATGCATTGAATTATAGGCATTTATTACTCAAATGAGAAATAAGCCTTACTTATATTAGGTAAGAAAGAATAACTTCTGAGTCTGAAGCAATTAAATTAGTTTGCCAAGATTGTCTTTCTTAGATTAATCTGAGTCTGAACCGCAAGAAAAAAAAAATCAAAATCCTTTCTGGCAAGTGAACATTGAGAGAATTATTGGGAAGGATAGCACTAGTACTAATTTAACAAAACTGTACTCAGACTTCTTCCAAATTGACATTATTTGGAATAGTCCAAAATTCAGCACATTGATGAAAACCTCCCATGAATGGTGCGGGGGAAAATGAATACAGGTTACTTTTGAAACACAAAAACCATTTTGTGTCAGGTCACTTAGATTTTGGCTATTTTAGGTTTAGGTTCTTTATACATTATAAAACTAAGTGGAGTCTGCCTGACTGTCTGTCTTACTTCTGTCTCACTGCTGAGGCAAAATATCCAACACCCACAAGTGAAAGGAGGAAAGACTTATTTAGCTCACAGTTTGTAGCGATTTCAGTCCACAGTTGGCTGGCTCTGAGGCAGGGTGGCATCCCAGAGGAGAAACAGTTCATGGCAGGCAGAAGACAGCAAAGCAACAAGGGGCAACTACAGCTCTCTCTATCCGTTTTATCTTATCCAGGCTACCTAGGGTGGGTGGCACTCACACTCTTAATCCTAGAGCCCTTGATCCTAGCATTGCACCATGAATCAATTCCAGATCCACACTCTAGATCCAGCCACCTCTGAAAAAGCCCCACTTATGACCACATGGGGCTTTAGGGGACATCTAGACTGACTCACTCTGTCTCATGCATGCTCTCTCCCTCTCTCTCTTTTTCTCTCTCTCCTTCTCATTCAGCATTTCTCATTTTCTGCGCTGGTGTGGAAACTCCCAGTACCAGTTCTCCCATCTCTCAGGTCCCTTCCTCACTAACCCCATTTACCATCACTAAGAAACCACTTTAGTTCTTCCTTCTGGGCAACCAAATGAACTCATCAGAACCAGGTCTGTAAAGTAGGAGGCAATGGCATGCAGTGAATTTGAAACCCAAGGCAGAGACTTGACAGAAAGAAAATGTGTTGATGGTTGGAGAAACAGAACTCTTGGTTTGGAGGCAGTGGGGAGCTGGGGAGGGGAGGGAAGGGTGAGCAGTGGGTATGCAGAGGTGCAGGAAGGGAGGGTTGCTTCGAGGAGCACTGTGCACTAAAGTGATGCCACTTTATTTTATTTTATTTTTCTCACTGCCTCTTTGACCAGGTCTTTATTCAAAATAAGCTGTCCAATTTTATGTCACTTGTATGGGATAGAGATTTTGATTTTAAGAGTTTATGCAGCAGGCTGCTTTTGTTCAGCAGGTTTCTTTTCAGCTGCTGGTTTCTTGGTAGCTGCAGGCTTCTTTTCAGCTGCTGGCTTCTTGGCAGCTGCAGGGTTTTTCCCTAAAGGCTTCTTCAAGGGCTTCTTGGTACCAGCAACCTTTTTTCCTTTCTTCTCTTCCACGGGCTTCTTGCCTTCAACCTTCTCTTCCAATTTGGCTGCCTGTGCTGCTGCTTTATCCAGATGGATTTTGTGATTCCTGGCCTGGCGAAGAATGGTATTCCGGCGCATGGTCTTTGCATATGGGTTCAGCTTCAACATGATCCTCAGGTTCTTCAGAGGATTCTTCTTCAGGACTCTATGATGAATCTTCTTGCATGATGCCCAGAGGGCTCTTTGGATCTCTGGACTCTTCAGGATTCTGCTCCGGTCTGTACTGATTATTTTGTGCATAGGCAGGTTATAGTTACTCTTGAGGGAAGCAGCTTTACGCCAAGTGCCATACAACTCATCTAACTTCCAGAAAGCACTTTCAGTCCAAATGCAGAAGCGCCCCACATGCCCACCAGGAGCAAGTTTCAAAATATTCAGTTTACTTACATTAAGTAGAGTAATGCCAGGGATATTTCTGAAGGCCTTGATGATACCATTGTCTTCATTATAGATGATGCAAGGTCCCCTGCGCTGGATGTGACAGCGGTTTCTCATGTTGCCCTTGCCAGCTCTCATTCACCGAGAGGCATAGACCTTTTTGTTATCATTCCAGGCCTTCAGTTTCTTCAGAAGCAAAATGGCCTCCCCGGTCCTCTTGTAACCTTCAACTTTATCTTCTACAACCAAAGGAAGTTCAGGAACTTCCTCAATTCGATGACCTTTTGACATGACCAGTGCTGGCAAAGCTGAGGCAGCCAGAGCAGAGTAGATGGCATATCGTTTCTGAGTTGTGTTCACTCTACGGTGCCAACGTCGCCAGGTTTTGGTTGGTGCAAACATGCGGCCTCCTTGACACATGTTTCCAAAAGCACCCTGGCCAGAACGGTGGGTCCCACCTCCTCAAACCCTTGGAATTCGAGCCACAGCTCTGCCCATCCCCCAAGACTCAGCACTGGTCTGGTGACCTGCCAATTCACTGACAGCATAGGGCTGCCTGTTGTTTTTACGCAAGTTGGTGTGAACGAACAAAGTTCACAATATCTGGTTGAATGGGAGCCTTGAACACAGCAGGCAAGGTGACATTTTTGCCAGACAACTCCCCCTTTTCGGAGTACACCAATATCAGGGGATGAGCACAAGCCATGGTGGGGAGAGGAGAAGGCCATGCTCCTCTCGGCCCAGCGGCTCCCACAGGAAAAGGAAGTGCCTTGATGCCACATTAAAAAGCCTGTCTCTCCACGCCAGCTGCCAGCCCAGCTTCCTGGACCTTGGACCTCTAGTGATCTCTATTTTTCAACAACCCTCATATCTGAGCACTTCTGCTGTTTGAATAGCAATCTCCATCTAAAGGCCATCTTCCCTGGATAAATAGCATACGAGCATGGGTCCTATGGTGCTATATTTCATTGTGACAGTAGAGTCAGGCTACTTTGCCAACTACTATGATTTTATTTTATCAACATAGCCTTTACCTCAACTCCAAATGTCCCTTTCCATTATTTCGATGTTTTCAGCTTATGTGTTTCACCTTACTCACACCTGCAGTTTTACAGAAATAATTACCTGTAGGAACTTGGCTTAAGTCAACCCTCAGATCACAATAAAGACTATTTTAAAGCCACTGTTAATAGGAGTTGAACACTTGGAGAAATCTTCTTGTATCTCCTCTGGCTTGTTCAGCCATATTACAAACTATGATGATGGAAGAACTGCTAATTGTGCAGCTGTCACCCACAATTCCTGCCATCAGGAAAGACTCATGTGGTGCCCTGAATAGGACCTGACTGGACCCTGAACTCCATAGGGAGCCCTCACCCGAAACCTGTGAACATCAAGTGTCACCTTGGAGACAGGTCTTGAATGAAAAGTGTTTTCCGTCTTGTTCAGAAGACTAAGACAAGGTAACATGTAATTCAGCACTTGTATGTCATGGTGGCTGACGCTGGGTCTGATTCCTCCAGAACCCACTGCTGATCTGGGAGGCATATTTATCCAACAAGTAGACCTGGGGCCTGGGTACAGAACTGGACAGCATCCCTGACTCTGTTTCTAGCCTTGCTTCCTAGCTACCAGGTGGGGAGAGAAGTCATTGTCTCAGAAGCAGTAATTGGCCTTTGAAAATCCACAGGAAAAAGCACACTTGTGCATAATGTGGAACATCAGAAATGTGTTACAACAGAAGAATAGTACATTCTAGATTTCTGCCTGTCGTTTTCCTGTAGCATGGAGGATATAAAAGTCCTTTTTGTAAAGAGACTTTGGCAATGCAAAATAGGTGATTTGGTGGGCAAGGGATTTAGCTCCATGGTTCCACCACCTGCCTCACAAGTGCAAGGACCCGAGTTCAATCCCCAGTACCAAAAACAAAAATAAAAACGGTGGTTTGGAAAGACAAGTGATAACAAGCTCATCTGAGATAAATAAAATGCAAGTTAACCATTAAAACATATAACTGAATAATTGAAACTATGGTTGTTTTTGTTATACAAAAATACACTAGTGAATGTTTGTTTTGATGTTACTGAGCTTATATGTTTGATTCCTAAGTGTTAGTATAAAAACATGTGATTATGTCATACTTACAAACTTAGAATTGTGGAAATAGTAGCTATGACATATTTTGGCACAATTTTTATAACAAGACATCATCATATTAATATATTTGGTAGCCCATTCTTGCCTAAAAATCAATAAAGTAGCAGAGCTTATTGTTACTCCTGTATCATTTAGCAGAAACATTTCAAGAGCATGCATATAGAATAGAAATAAGTTTGTGGGCCTGGCAGAGAAACGAAACAATGTAAAGTTTGAGAGAAATATAATAAAGGCATTTATGCTTCTGGTGATTAAGTTCTATGTACATGAGAAACTTGGATTTCACTGGTCAGGACAGAAATTCAGAACTGGTACTGTGTTCATGTTAATATGAAGGGGACACTGTAATCTCAGGGATAGATCATTATCATACAATTAACACAACTCATTAAAAAGCGTGAAGATGATTATCTGTCTGCGAGCCAAATGTAAGCAGGGCAGCAAGAATCTCCAAATCACTTTTTCCCCCAATGATCTCCCAATGCTTCATTATAGTGTAACTTCAAGTTAGCATACATGTGCAGTGTTAATGTAGAAATGCTACCTAGCTAACTCTTCCCTGGGTCAGTCTCCAGTCAGCCTCTGAGTTGAGAAAAGGCAGGGGAATTGAACTGTAATTAAATGCTAATGTTTTGTGATCTGTGTAAATGTTATTGTGAAGGAACAATTCCCAGGGACAAGGTGGATGGGGGAGAGAGACATCTGGTAAAGGCTGGAGGCCCGATTGTCCAGGCAGGCTGGCAGTGACAAGTGCCAGAGGGATCCCCTAGCAAGAAGGAGGAGGAGCAGGGGGCAGAAGGAGTTGGGGAAACACACAGGGAGGTGTGGATTGGAGGACTGGAGCCTCCACTCACTGGGCCTAAGACAGAAGCTCAGGGTTGGAAGTGAAGCTGGTCCAGTATGTGTGAGAAAAGCCCTAAACAGTGCTATGGCTCAGCTCTTAAGGGCTGGAAACAAATGGATCATAGCAGCTGAGGTCCTGTAAGAGAGAGTGGGGGGCTTCCAGAGACAGGGAAAGTCTGCCCTCAGTCACCAGCCTCTCTGCTTGTATTTCCATGATGAGGAAACTGGACACAGGCAGAAATGTGGTACCTTGTCCAGTGTCCCGTGTCACTTATGGTAAGGGAGTGAAGGGAAAGAAGGGAGGGTCAGGCAGGGTCTAGGAGAAGATTAGGAGAGAGCACTGATATAGGGGAAAAGTCAGGAATATACTTAACAAATCTGGGTCACTAGAATCAATTAACCTGAAGGGAAGGGAGCAAGCTACAACCATCTATTGATCAACAAATTGATCAGTCTATCTGTGTGTCAGCTCTGTGTAGGACATGACCAGGCTGCTGACTGGATGCTAGCAGTTTTCTAATTATGTACATTATTATTTTCTTGATTAAAACTAAAGTATCTTTCTTAGGAAATAATATATGCTAACTCAAGTGACTTTAACAAAAATATAAACACCTTTAAAAATCTAAATCATTTGGAGCCCTGCCTTGCTGTTCAGATGTAAGAACCCCACACATATTGCTCTGTTGCCTACTTTTATATACATGCTTTTTCTGAAACGAAAGCTTTCTGATTATAGGTTTAAATTTTTAATTATTATATAACTAATTTTTCCTGTTATTAAAGACTCTTAAAATAACATTTCTAATGGATACATTATTCTCCAGGCTGTGGAAATGCAAAATAGTTTTTTCTTCTAATTTTGTGGAGTTGGGTTTCCCTTTCACTAATTTTTGTTTTTAAGAAAATTACAATTATACAATAATTATATACATAAAGACTTCTAAGAATTTCAAACTACTACTTTTTTTGGAAACCCAAATGATCCCCAGAAGTTGAATTGTTGAATTAAAATGATAAGAATACCTTTTTTAAAAATTTAGCATACATTTTCAAATTACTTTAAGGGAAAAGTAAGTTTCCAGTTTATGTCAGCCATTGTTGTAAAGTTATTATTATTTTAAATTAAATTATATTAAATTTATTAGTTCATTTTATATTGACTATAAATTTTTTTTTTGCTAATTTTAAAGAAGACTAGAATTGTAAATATGCATTACTGAAATTAATTTAATTTTGCATTTTCTCTAAGTTTGTAAGCTTTTAGTAGTTTTTGTGCTCTGTTTGGTTATTTTATGATTACATGGAATGGACATTGATTCCTTGCAGCTCTTCTTCTGCTAAACGACATTTATTTTGTGTTTGCTTTTAAGTTGTATTTTTAGTATTATCCCATTTGAAATTTTAAATTTTGATGTGATGTAATCTATCTAGGGGTAGTTTTGTGATTTTTTTCCCTGTTACTTTTAAATTTAGTGACTTTGAGTTTAGAAAACTTTTACCTAGCTCCAGGGCCAAAACACATGTATTTCCACTTTCTTATAGGTTTCAACACTTTGATTGAAAAAAATTAACCATTTAAACTCCCAGTTTGCTGTGTTGTGCATCCTAATTTCTGAAGTGCTCCTTACGTCCTCCACCCATTAGTTCATCTAACCAACACTGATTTGAATTTGCAGGGTACAGTCATGTATGTTTTCTCCAGCCACTTTCAGCCCTGAGGATGTGAGGGTGAAGCCGGCCATGAGCTGGATTTACTCAGCTTTGTGTGTTTCCCAAGTGCGTATGGCGAATGCAGAGCAAGTCGGGGAGTTGAGGGTGCGTTTACAGGGAACAGTTACAATGGTGGGCCCTGAGTCAAGGGTGAGAATAAAGAGTGAGAGGGTATCAGAAGGGAAAAGACAGTTAGGTTAGCAGGATGACGCATTGTGGGGTTGCAGATTCATGGGAGTGGGCACACACAGGCCTGAGCTCTGGAGAGGGACATGCAGGTTCTCAGGGGCTGGGGTCAAGCAGTGACCAGCTACTGCCATGCCCGAAGTGAAGACCTCAACATTTGCATTTGTCCTGTCCTGGTCCTAGCCCTGCTGTCGACACGTGTGCTGACATGGTCTGAAGTATAAAGGGAGTATTACTGGCTATAGTATCAAGGAAGACATAAACATGTTGCGATACCAGAATTTCTTGGGGGGCAGCAGAAGACAGAAGAGCTGGGGAGAAGAGGTCTTCTTAGATGACAAAGACCCTGAAAGGAGAGAGGTGGGCCCGAGAGTAAGTGGCAGTAGGCACACACCCAGCCTCCAGCCAGGGAGCAGAGAAGCCCAAATCTCAGAAAACAGGGACGCTGCTGATGCTAAATGCTCCTCATACTAGAAACTGGCCCTTGAGCTACCTTGCTCCATCTGTCTCGGCCAGTTCTCTTTTCGTCTCAGCAATCTGCTGCCTGCTCTAGATTTCCCAGTTTGGCAAGGCACCGTTCAGTTTCCCCGGCACTCTCCTGATGGTCTCCAGCCCCCGAATGCCTTCAGTTCCCCTCTGACCTAGCACGGAATGGACCTCTTTGCCTTGTCTAAGAGACCTGCTCTGTGACCCAGCCTTAGCCCTGGTTCTCAGGATGTGGACAGGAAGGGCCACACCTTTATCCAAGCTCTTCATACCAACAGAGCATGATAAAGGGACAATTTTAAGAAATCGATCTTGATTTCAGTCACAACCAGAAGTGATACAATTTCTTACCTACTGCCTACTTTGGCTTCATAGAAATTTTCAATGAGAATCAAAAGTAGCAAAAAAATCAAATGTCTATATCAGTTTCTCCAAAATAAAAATCGTCAACGACAGTAATTCTCAAGAGAGATCTTTGCAGGTGCCTATTAAAATTATACCTCTGCAATCTGTAGCCCCCCCAAAAGCATTCAAAATTGCATTTCTTCTGAAATATGTATTGCAAATAATATTCCAATCTCTGGTTAATGTAGTTTCATGTGTTTTATTTTCTTTTGTTTTTATCTTTTTTAAACTTTGGAAGGTCTCACTGTATATCATTAAGATACATGATTTATAGTCCAGTATACTATCGTTCTATTTTTACTGTTGGACCCTAGATTAAAAAATATGTCTTCCCTGTCACATATCTTTCAAAGTATAGTTTTATTTTTTCAGGATTAGGACCTCACCCCATTGTTAAATTACTTCTGTGAGAATGTGAATTTTACAATATAACTTCAGTCCACCTCCACTTACTCAACATTCCAGTCTTCTGTAAAACTTATTAAATAAAGCTGGGGCCCACCCAGTACCCTCCACTGCTCACCTGCTCCTCTGTTCCTGAATGGAACCCATTATGAGGAACTATTCTTAAAGCAAAAGGTTCCTTTACTTTCACTTTTTTGGCAGAGTCCCTTGAGGCCCATTTTCCAGGAGAGATACTAACAGGGTCAGGTGACATTTTCATGCCCAGTGGGTGGCACCATGGAAAAGAAACCCTCACCCTAAGGTCTTGAATCCTGAATAGGCACAGGCTGATGTCTTCCTTGGTCCCCAACTGTGTTCTAAGGTGTTTTGCTTTATAAAGACTAAAAATTTGGCTCAAAAAGGGGGCAGTCAGTACTTCCCTCCTCGAACTTTGCAAAAATGCAAAACACTCATGGAGAATTGTCTCCCAAGGACAATTAGCAACGTGTTCAGTACTGTGTTTTGTGTTAATAGTCAAAGATACAAAACAAATACTTTAACTTTATTGACATATGTGAGCTTTCTTTTCTTTTTCAACTACAATACTGTCTTAGTTGCTTTTCTCATTACTGAGACAAAATAGTCAACAACCAAAGTCAAAGGAGGAAAGATTTATTTAGCTCACAGTTTGTAGAGGTTTCAGTCCCCAATCTGCTGGCTCCAAGGCAGGGTGGCATGGCAGAGGGGAAACAGTTCATGGCAGGCAGAAGGTAGCAAAGCAACAAGGGTCAACCACAGCTCTTTCTGCCCCCTTTATCTTATCCAGGCTACTTAGGGAGGGTGGCATTCACACCCTTAATCCTAGTGCCCTTGAGCCTAGTTTGCACCATGAACCAATCCCAGTGTCACACACTCTAGATCCAGCCACCTCTGAAAAAGCTGCAGCTATGACCCCATGAAGCTTTAGACACAGCCGTAACAGATACCGTATGTCTAGTGATGACCTCTGGGTGTTTCATGATTGGGAACCTGTTCTTCTGGTTTGCAAATATACAAAGCAAACAAGTGTGAAAGGCAGGAATCCATTTAGGGAATGATCAGAAACAACTTGTGCCTTTGTTTTTATCTGTCACTGATCAGTTCATGTTTCTGAAAAAAGAAATCAAAAACTAAATCTGTCAAACATCTACCTCAAAGTACTAAAAAACTCCCTGAAAATCATGTATTCCTTTCATTGTACAAAAACTAACAAAATTTTTTTGACATAAAAAAACCTTGAATAAACTTTTGCTAATGAAAATGAAAATTCATAGGTAATAAAATATTTCTTACAGATAAGCACACACACACACACACACACACACACACACACACATAACAGATGCTATTACTATTGAGAATGTTTACATTTCCAAAAGCAAAAAGTCCCATCAGTATTTCACTATGAGACTAATGGGCCCCACTGATGTGCATTTTTATATTGACTACAAAAATCACAGTGTGGAATATACATAATTTATTTGATCTATAGATTATATAATATGTAACATACAACGTATCATTAGTGTTTCTTAGATTCTCGTATTTTGATGATCCATAAGGGTATCTGGCATATGTTTAATTAAAAACTCCTGCTTTCCATCCTGGTTTAAATATATTCCTACCTCTTTGAAATGAAAACAACTGAGAGGGGTTTGGAGACAGCCAGAGACGAGAAAGGCTGGATAATACTTCTTCAAAAATAAATAGATCTATGCACTATTCAAGAATGGCTCAAACATTCATTTTTGCGCAAATAACCGCCAAGCAATTGAAATCCCTCTAATTGCAAGCACCCTAAACGTGGTGGCTTGTTGCCTTCCTCGTCCTGACTCCTCCGGGTCATTTCATTCGCACCTCCCTTTCAAGCCATCTGGGATCCCACGGCCTGGCTCTAATGCTGAACACCTGGCCCGACAGTGCCTGCCGAGGCTCCTTTCACCTGCCAGCCCTTTGTTCCTCCCCAGGACCCAGGGAGCCGGGGCAGGCCCAGCAGCGGCCTTTCTTGTATTCAGCCTCTTGCCCTGCTCCTTAAGTCTGCCAAATCCTTTCATTATTTTGCCTTACCCTTGTTGCTGTTCCATCTACTCTGTGATCTCTAGAAGCTAAAAATCCACATGAGAATTACAACTAGAGCAGTGTGAGGCCTCCAGAACAACAGAGTGCAGGGAGGAAATACATACCCGGGAAACACGTCCCATAAAACTCCCTGATCCTGCTAGAATAGAGTTAAAACTCATCTGGGCTTGTGGTCAAATTTAAAATTTCAAGAGACAGGGGGTTCAGAAGCACATGTGATCATGACTCGGAGAAATATCAAATAGCCCTCCACCAAGTAGGTGAGCCCCACCCGTTCCCCCCAGGCCTGACTCTTCCTTCTTTGTGTGGTGCCTCCCGGATTTGGGTCCCACCCGAGCTCCTCCTGCGTGCCGGGCTCCTTTTACACTTCCCGAAATAATTTCTGATCTGACATTCCAGCGATATTGAGTCTATACCTCAACTTCCATCTGTTCCCACTCTCAATTTCTATAGACTGCACAACGGAGAATATGGTCCCTTGGCTTAGCACTCCCTGCTCCTCATTATTCAGAAGTCTTTCCAAACCTTAGCCTTTTTCTAGTTCCTTCTTTCAGTCAATACACACAAGTTTCCCAGTTTAACTTGAACACAATTGCATTTCCCTGAGGTGGCTCTGACAATGAGGTCACTCCGGTGCTCACCAAAACAAACCCAGCAGAATGCTGGCCATTCTAAGCACACAGAAAAGGAAAATAATAACAAGTAAAATTCCTATAAGTTGTACTGATTAGAAAAAAAGGCAAGGAAAGTATACAGCCACCCTTTAGCCAATCAGGATATTTCAACAGAAATCTATGAAGCAGCCAACTCGGGAGCGTGAGGAGAACTGGAATGACAGCAAATTTTACTGAGACCTTGGGGGCAAGGGTTCTATTATAAAAGAACCACAGAACTGATTAGGGGAGGTTAAGTTTTTCATGACTTATGCTTGATATGCCTGTTTCAGGGGAAATTTTTATAGAATAAGTAACAGGGTCAAGAGAACACCAACTCAGGTGACTGGAGAGTTTTGGTTTTTTTTTAAAACTAGGGACTGTTGATTGACTGATTGATTGAATCACTTTCACAGCTCTGTCACCCACCTGCCCTGCCCTGCCCCAGTGTCACATTCCCAGGGCCCTCATTTCCTATCCGCTATTTTGATCTCATGAGGAACGTGAAGCACGGCCTCTCCTTTGCCTGTTCTGGGTCCAGTCCCCTCAGCCGGCCTGTGGATCCTGTTTCTGTGTCCCGTTGCCTGAGGAGATAGAACTCAATTTCATCATCAAATAAAGAACCAGAATGAAGTCCTTCTTGGCAAGGCGGTCAGAGAATTTAGGTACTATTTTTTTAAATCACAAAGAAGGAAAGACGGCAATCCTAGGCTGAGAAGTGAGGAAGAGAGAGACAGACAGTATAAACACCCAGTGGTAAATGTAAACGAACTGTATGCCTAAAATGTACCAATAAAAAAAAAAAGAGAGACTTGGCAGCCCGTCTGCACCATGGTGTCTGCCTGCTCACCCCAGGGAGTGGCTATGTGCTTCCAAGGTGATGGCAGTTCAAGGGAAACGCCCCGGGACCAGGACTGGTGTTGGGGAGAGCCCTGAGGTCCCTGCAGAAGTGTGGTTACGGATGCAGCTTAGCCGACTGCAGACTCTACACGGAGGAAGCAGAGGAGCCTTCCTTCAAAGTGAACTTTTGCATGGATGGATGCCCTGTGCAGAAAGTGGAAGTAGGATGACTCTTGGTTTAGAAGTTAAAATAGTTAAAACAGGGAATGAATGCAAGGTGTCGTGGCACAGGATCACGCGGAGCTCTGGGGCCCTGGAGAGCCCGGGGCGGGGAGTGAGAATGCACATGAAGGACGGAGGAGACACAGGTCACCGGTCAGGCTGACGGTGTTTCAGAGAGGAAAGATGTGCAGAGACAGATATGGAAGTTGTTTCAGCAGCGATGGGGAACCCTGGGGAGCGAGCTCCAGTGCCCTGTTTCCAGCATGCTCTCATCCCTTTGCTCCGATGCACATTTTCGCTGGTGCTTTGTCAAGACCGTGGTTGGCACATTGAGACACCACCGATAGGGTCCCAGCAACTGGTTTAACAATTCCAGTTCTTCAACTGGGCCCCTCATCTCTTCCACTGCTGATCTTGATCTCACCTTCACGGATGCTTCCTTATCCTTCCCATGCAAGAATTCTTAACAACTGTCCACATCGGGGCAACGCTTCTCGAGTCTTCACCTCACAGCCCTCTCAAAGTCGTGCACCCCTCGCACCACCCACTGGCAGTACCCTTGATGCCCTTCCCACGGTGCCCAACTGGTCCTGTCCTCGCTCTTGCCCCCTTACCGTAGCTCCTCCCAACCTCCTGTGAGGAGAGCAGTCGTGTTGCATTCTCAGTCACCTTGGCATCTCCTCAGATCCCTTTAAAACCTTGGCTCTGCCCGAAGCTCCATTTGCACACTTATTCTCTGCAGCCCTGTAAAGGGCAATCTCACCTCGTATCACCACTACTCGATTTCAGATTCCTTCCCAACTTTACACTCTGTGTTTAGGGATTTGGATGACTACAGTTAATCGGCGATCGTGTATGTAGCAACAAGGAAGCCACTTTGATTGCAGGTTGCTTGGATTCTTACAGAGTCTTCATTAAAGACTTCATAAAATATTGTCATTTTAAAGAAATGTAAAAAAGCCCATTTTGTGAGTGTTCATTTTCTTATGGAATCACTTCCTTTGTACTGCATTATCCTTACCTTCATTTTGAAAAAAGTTTACAGACTTACTTTCTCTCGTTGTATCACTTTTGTCCCAAGGCTAGAAAGTTGCGTTCTGTAAACCGCACCTTCCTGTATTAGGAAGTTAATAATTATATCTATGCATAAAATTGTACATTCAGACTGCCAAAGAAAACAGTGCCTATCAATGTCAAAATAAATGGTCTTAAGTGATGTATCTAGTTATTCTTCCCAACATTTGGATGCTAGAAACATTCATGTGTTATTATTTCCTTGTTACCTGGGGAAACCATAGCCAGTTCATCAATAACCACACAGTCCCTCTCCTCCTTCCTAGATGCAGCTTTTTCTAAAGGAAGAGTGAAAAGAAGCCGGTTGGTTTTCCAGATTCTAAGCACATGAAACCGTTCCATCTAAATTTAGAATATTTTAAAAACCTTTTTTTTTTCATATCTTGATTTGGCTTTGATAAAATTTGAATTTTAAGTACCCTCTAAAAGTTTTTTCCCTTCGTATCTCAGCTGAGGAGCACGGTAACATGGTTTATAAAGTGCTATATGTCATTCTCTGTATCGAGTCTGATCCTACAGGGAAAGTATGTGATATAATCAACCAAGGTGTGCATATCAGATTTGATGCGAGGGACAGACTGGCAGTGTGAGAGGGGAGGGGTTATTTGTCCAGTTGTTACAGTTTTGATCTAAAATGTCCCGTGGGTGTCTCGTGCGTGTGGAAGGTAGTGGATCGTGGGGCTCTCACTCCTCAGTGGACACAGGCACACATAGCTGATTTCTGCACCGGGATGGGGCTGGATCAAGCAGGGAGTGCGATCTGGAAGGGTCTATTCTTGTCTGGCTCCTCCTTCTCTCGCTGCTACCTGGCTGCTAGGGGCTGAGCACTGCCAAGCCCGTCTGCCATCTTGTTCCTGTCTTGGAGCCCAGTGACCATGGATGGAAGCCATGAGCCAAGCTAAACCTCTCCTCCTTTGCTTGTGGGGGTCTGGTGTCTTGTTCCAGCAATGGGAAAGTGACTAAGACCCTGGCCATGGGTGACACAGAGGAGATAGTCCTTCTTGCACATCCGCTTTATGAGCTTAGAAGCCCTGACGTGAGAGGACTGAGCAAACTGAACCTATTGACCACAGTAAGCAGTAACCTTTATTTCCAAAGTTCCAATCTCAGGTTTTCTCATTCAGAAATACACATGACATCCGTTACTTGGAAGATCTTTCTCCCTTTGTATCATTTACTATTGCTATGAAAGAAACCCTCCCTACAACCCTCCCAATAAATCTCTATCTGTGGTTTAAAACAAAAACCATTTGTTTCTCATGAGTCTCCCATCAGCGAGTGGTGTTTTCAGCTCTGGCTGGACTTACTTGGGCGCTGGGGAACTTCTGGAGATGCAGGCAGCACTCCGATCATGTGGCTGCTGGGCTGGAAGGGAGCACACTCATCAATCTTCTGTTAGCCTGGCCCCAGCTTGAGGAGGAGGCAGGCTTCCAAGAGCAGATATGGACCAGGTCTCCTGAGGCCTGGTTTAGGACAGGTGCGCCTTCGCTCTGCCTCATCTCTGGCCTGCATTCGAAATGCTGCGATCTGAATTCGGCCCGTTCTCCTCACACTTTCTGTTGAAATTTGATTGTCTCCGTGGCACTACTGAGGCAGAGCCTGGGAGCAGCGATTGGGTGGTCACCGTGAGGGATTTAATCCCCAGTACTGAGAGCAGGTCGGTATAAAGTGAGGTCACCGCTTATATGTCTTCCGTTCTTCAAGTCCCTACTTCCTCTTCGACTTTTCTGCTTCTTGTGATGCAGCACAAGGTCCCTGCCATCTGGAAAGGCTATCTGGTCCTGAACGTCCAGGCTTCAGAGCCACCAGCTAAGTAAATAAATTTCTTTCCTTTGTAAATTACCGAGGCTCAGCTCTTCTGCCATAGGAACAGGAAGTAGACTGAGACACATGAGGGCTGAAATACAGGCTCTGCTTACTGATGGAAGGAACTGCAAAGACAGACAAAGACGCTTATTGCCATCGCTGCTGTGGAAGTCAGTATGTCTGAAAACACGTGGCTTACAGCAATTGTTTTGTGTTTCTCCCGGATTCTGTTGTCAGGAGTTGGACAGGATGCACTGGCTGCTTTACTGTTCTGAGGAAGGTGTGATGCCTAGGGGTGGCTTGGCACCTGAGGCTGGGGCCACATGCAGTTCAGAGAGGACACAGAGATCAGGAGAGCTGAGCTGGACCCCTGTGACGCTGTCCCTGTGGCCTGGCTGCCACACTCACCTGGTGGTTCTGGATTCCAAGCAGAGCTGCATTGACGTTCATGGCATAGCTTGGGAGTCAGGCAGCATCGAGGCAAACATGAGCCCTCCCGGGTGTGTGGGGCAGATGTAGCTCCACTCCTGGATTTGGAGAATGTGGACATGGTCACATTGTAGGCGATTACTGAGACGAGAGTCTGCCGCAGTGCTTTCAGTGAAATCCGATCTGCTTTACACTGGCATTTTAGCCACACCAATTCACCTCCTTTAGACATGAAAAATACTCTCACCTCTTTCTCCCAGAACCTCCACTATGGCATCGGCCTGAACCCTAATAACTCATCTAAACCAGATCCAGCTGTGGCTCAGGCTTCTTTGGTACAGTTCCTAGAGTTCAGCTCCTCCAGTTTCAATTCCAGTGATGGACAAATCAAAGAGGGTCCTCAACGGGCAGCTATGGGGCGATGTCTCTGAGAGTCTTAGGAGTTCAGATTTTTAACAGAAAAGGTTTAGGAGGCATGGCGTTACCTCCTTAGGAAAATCCTCAGCTGTGTCGAAGAGTCTAAAGTATCACTGCTAATCTTCGTGAGGTTTTAAGAAAGGATTATATTGTCAGATCTATTGGTTTGAACTTCACTAATCAAGTAAAACCAAGCAAATGGTCCCCTCCATGAGCCTCATGAGTGAAGCTCATCAGCTCTGCAGTGCTCTGTGAAGGGCCCGTCTGCCCATGTGCTGTGCTTGATAACAGAATGACAGAGCCTGTCACCCGCACCCTCTGGAGTGGGGCTTCTCGGGCAGCTCGCCTTTCTCAGCACTTGAGCCACTCCCCAGTGAGTGGCTTCTACATGGCTGAAATTTCCACCGAGGTTCTCATCCTTTCTACCTTGAATATTTTTAGCTTCCAAATAGCTAGAGTTCTTAGGATGTCAAAAAGCTTTTTGGGTGAGCATGGCATCGTCCTAATGGAGCACTGCGAGACACGAACGCTGAAAGGGCCAGGGTCTCTATGCTTGTATTAATCACCACTGGCTGTCAGGCAGGCAGGGCTCCTCCCACCTGCTGACCGATCCCAAGCATGCTGTCTCCCAGACAAAGGCAAAGGAGAAACCTGAAGGCTGTCAGCTGTTGCCAACACTCATTAACCATTTTGCAGAGAAGCGTCTAATTACTCACTGATCCTTTATTGTTATTATCAATACATTTATTGAGCACCTACTAAGTGCTGAGCTTCCCCAAAGTGGCATAAAACACAGCTGTTGTTCCTTTTTTTTTTGGTACTGGGGATCAAACTCAGGACCTTGTGCTTTCGAGGCAGGTGGTGGAACCACTGAGCTAAATCCCCAGTCCTGAGCTGTTGCTCTTTTATAGCTTCCCAATTCACACACACACACACACACACACACACACATACACACAGACACACACACACGAATGCATGTGCACGCACAGAGGATTTTTTCAGGCTCCTGCATTTTCTTGAGGTTCTGTTGGGTACCTAGCTGTGCCAAGGGAGACAGACAGACGGAAGATGACAAAGGACAGTTCCCCAGGTGCACGTGGAGGGTGTGTTCACCCAGAGGCCCCTCAGGGTGGTTTACTTATAAGATCCAATTCTACCCATGAGAACTTTGCTTCCTCAAAATTTGCTGCTGCTGCTGTCAAAACGGCCCATTTGAGATGCAGGATGGACATTCAAATATGGTCCAGGGGCAGAAATGGAAGCTGTCCATCCAGTGACATGAGAAGCAGTGGAAGATTGGAGAGTGTGACACAAGATGTTAAGCCGCTGCGTGGGATTCCAGAGCTCAGGAAGAATGGGACACACAACTGGCTGTTCCTAAGTACTTCCTGCAGAGATGGAGGGCTGGCTAGATGGATGGATGCTGGGTGGGTGGACATGTGAATAAGCTCAATGCAGACATTCAAAATTGCAATTGTTAAATCTGGGCCAAAACATCTTCATCTGAGATACGAAAGTAGCTACTTCCTTTAGTTACTTAGTGGCAGAACCATGAATCTTGCTCTCTGGTTCACCATTTCCTCATCTCTTAAACAAGTTGATTGGATATTTAAGGTCTTTTGGGGTCTAAAATAAGATACTCTGATCTTAAGGATGACCTTTAATGATTTGAGCCTCATTTTGAGCTATGGATTCATCTCTGGATCAGGAATTTGAGGTTCTGCTTTTAGTAGTAGCAATGATAGCACTAATTTATCTCACACATTAATCAGTTAAATTTGGAACGTAATATTCCTGCGAGATAATCTTCACTATGTGCTTGGTTACACAGACAGGGAAGCTGGGTTTATGCAGATAGTAACTTGCCCAAGGGTGCCAGGGTGGGCCTGGCACACCTGGGCCTGGATCAGGTCTAACTCTAGGTCCAAACCTGTAGCTCTCACCTCTTACTCTCAGAAGCTTTTCTAAGGAAAGAAGTTTTTGCTAAAAGTTCCTAACTCCAGCAGAGACACACATTTGCTTCCTGGCCATGTGCCAGCCACCAGTGCTGCTGGCTGGACACAGGGCTGGGTCAGGAAATCCCCCCAAGCGGGGCAGGAGACAAAGCCAGAGGTCCCAGGTCAGCAGATGGGGCAGTGGGCCACACACAGAGGACAGACCGGGGGAAAAAGGAGCCATGGGTGTGGGCAGCGTGGCGGGGAAGAGGATGAGGGAAGCTTGCTTTTCCACACAGGGGCCAGAAATCAGGAAATGTGTAAGGACGGAGTGGCAGTGAGCAGCCCCACGGCGGTGCTCACAGCCCTGATCAATGGAGCTGATTCCTGCTGTGGGCATCTCTTCCTGTACGGCTGGGCTTGACCCAATTTGGGTTGGGCTCAGCTTGAAGCAAAAGACTGGGGCTCCTGACAAGGGGGCAGGACCAGTGGCAGCTGCCAGGAGCTGCTCGGCACTGGAGACGTCTTGGTAGGTGCTCAGGCCCTTCTGCACGGGAAATTGGTCCTGCAGTGCAGAGCGAGGCGGCCCAGCTGGAAGAGCGGGGTTAGGGGTTGCTGCAGTCCACGCAGCTGACGGGAGAGGGGAGCTCAGGGCAAACACATATAGAGCTGCAGAGACAGCTCTCTGCTGCCCCACCCTACTTCTTCACTGGCATAAAGCTACCTGCAGTTCTCCATCCAAAGTGGCTGCCCTTTTCCGGACACCATTCTGGCTGCAGGACACGCAAAGAGACACGAGGCGTGATCTCCCCTAGAAGGAGTTCAGAGGCCACAGGAGAACCTGGGACACGAGCGGCTCATCAGAGCCCAGATATGGACCGCGTCCTGGGGAAGTGCTCACACTTCCACTCTAGGGTCTCACCGAGGCCTTGGGACCCCCTTCAGAGGCAGGACTGTCATCCTCACATCACAGATGAAGAAATGGAGCGTGGAGAGGCTAAATGAGTCACCCAAGCTCACTTCAAGAATGCTTCAAAACCCAGGACTCAACAGCATGGCTGCAGAGCTTGGTTCCTAAAGACAGTGATGAACCACTGACTTATCATGAACAAAATCACTGCACACACTCACAGGGTGAGGCTGCAGGTGTGCAGACAAGGCCAAACAGTCACGGGAAAAGAGAAAGAAGGAAGGAAGGGAGGGAGGAAGGAAGGGTGGGAAAGAGAGAGAAAGAGAGGAAGAGAAAGGAAGGAAGGAAGAAAGAAAGGAAGAAAGAAAGAAAGAAAAGAGAGAGGAAGGAAGGAAGAAAGGAAGAAGAAAAAGGTACTATACAGAAATCTTGCACCATTAGTGCATGGCTCACGTTAGGTACCTGGAAAGTGATGCTTGGAATTGGAGCTGTGGGTGTTGTCGGCAGATTGATCACAGGCTGTAACGGAGCAGGGAAGATGGCTAAGGGGCCACGGGGTTTGACAGAGGAGATGACACTTGAACCGCATCTGAATAACCACCCAGAATTTTCTGGACTGATACAAGAATAAATGTGTTCTAAGCAGAGAGCCAAAGGTGCAAAACATGTTGCATGTTCAGGAAGTGTGTTTCGTAGGCACAGATAAACCACAGCTCTGCACGTGCATGTGTGCGTGTGTGTGTGTGTGTGTGTGTGTGTGTGTGTGCAGGTAGAACATGTCAAAGCCTCTGTGCCCAAATTTGGGTCAGAACACATTTTTCAAATTGTTGCTAAAATGAGTATTTCCTGCGAAGGGTAAGGAGCAGCCCATAAATACAGCACGAGATTCTCGTTTCTTCTGCTGCTGCACAGATGTGACTGAAATCTGCCCTCTCTGCTTCCCAGGATTAAAACACAACAAAACTGTAGTAGGCAGGAAATAAACACCTGGCCTATAAGACACAACGTAGCACTTGCAGAACAACGGCGGGCGGAGCGAAACGGAAGAAAGAAGAGGAAGGACAAAATGCAGGCTTTCCCCTGGTTCTGATCAGAGCCTGCTCCAGCGGCACTGGTCTTGGTAGCTTTGCCTAGAAACCAAGACGGAACCGTCACCTGCTTCTGTTGACAAAGCAACATCATGATTCTTTTTGCAAAGTTATTTGACTATGCAGCAGCTATGGTAGCTTATTTATTATTATAATTATTATTATTATTATTATTATTTGCAGGACTAGGGATTGAACCTGGGCCTTCTCACTAAGCCACATCCCCAGCCCTTTTTATTTTTTATTTTGAGACAGGGTCACCCTAAGATGCTAAGTTCCCCAGGCTGGGCTGGAACTCGTGATTCTCCTGCCTCAGCCTCCCAGAGTGCAAGGATTATAGGCATGTGCCACCATACTCAGTTTGTAGCTGATTCTTTGTTATGTTTTATTTTGTTTTTTGGCACCGGGGATCAAACTCAGGACCTTGCGCTTTCGAGGCAGGCGGCAGAACCACTGAGCTAAATCCCCGGCCCCTGGAGCTGATTCTTATTTCATCACTTTAGTTTACTCGCATGGTCTCTGGAATGTACTAAGTATTATATAAGAGATACAAGAGTGTTTGTTTACTATTCCATCAGAAATATCCTTCTGTTGTCAGTTCAGTGAAAGTTACAAAATAATCTTAATCTGGATTACTCAAAGGAATTCCTCATGTTTTGAATGAAGTTTTATTGTACTATTCCTTGATGAAAAAACTTATTACACATGTCCCTTGTGATTCCTTTGCCTAGGCTTGCAGCCTACAAGATTAATTATTTTAATCTTTTCTTAGAAGTTCATCAGGCTAACTCCTTCATCATTTTTATTGCTCATCTCATCTCAGACATTTAATCCCATTTTCTTATATGTGGGTACAATGGTTAATACCAAATTATTTTCAATATTTAAATATTGGTCTTGTCAGAATTACATAGAGAAACAGTATTTTCCTCTCATTGCAAAATGAAAATTCAACACACCTAGTACTCAAATATTTCATTAATTTTTGCTCCATTATTACTAAAGTCAAATCTATTATATATAAGTGGTAATTATGCCTTTGCTTTTCCTTGTATTGAATACATTTTTTAAAATTATTACTTATACCCATTATATTATCCTGACGTTTAAAACAGAAGGTCATTTTTTGTTTACATATAAAAAATAAAAATAATATGTTTGTCTTACACTATCCATGCTAACAGCACCCTTCAATTCAGTATCATGGGCAGATTTCATTAGCACATTGTTGGCTCTCATTTCCAGGTGATTAACGTAGATATTAGACATGACTACAGCTAGCATCAATCCTTTCATGGCTTGGTTGGGTATTTTTTCAAAATAAAATAGCATTTGCATCATTACTCCTAGTTTGTAGTTCTTCCATCAGTTTTCTGATGGTATGAAAATGTTCAGTGCAACTTAATTTTAACTTTTAAGAGTTTATCTCTAAAATCAAATATGTTCTTCTGGCTGCATTTCTCATATTCATTAATGATGATTCTGTAAAAATTGTGGGCACCTTCACTGACCTGTAAAATTAATTTATAAATCTATGATATCTTTGAAACATGTCACAATCATCGTGGAGAGGTTTAAAGGTCTACAAAGTTTTTCTAGGGCTTTATAATATCTCTGGTTTTCTTAAGGTCATCCTGAGAAACTCCATTTATATTTCATTTGCAAATGTTAATTCTGAGGCCAGCAAGGTATGCTTGTACTTTTAATATGAATATGAACGTAGCTCAGGGGAATTCAGCTGGTTTTTCCATTTTAATTTTAGTTGCCTTCTAACTGGTATGATTGTGTAAATTGTGTCTTTTAGTTTATGTAGAGGAAAGGAAAGAAATATGTATTAGATGCATGAGAACTTTTTGTTTCGTTTTGCTTTTTCAGTTGGCCTCCATTTTGGGGGGGTGACCTGTAAGTGCACAATTGATAAATAGGTTTTCCTCTCTCCTCTGCAGTCCTTGAATCCCAGGCCCATCAAGATGATGGTTTAAGTGGAAATGCCTCCTGCATCGCTGCCAGGAGGTTCCCCACTCCTAATAGGAGGCACTTGATTGCAAAATAATGCCCGCAAGAAAATATCTTTCATTAACCAGAGCTTCTTGTTTCCCGAGAAGTGTTTACCTTTATAAACGGAGCACTTTGCTACGGCAGTCATTGTCCTGCATACCGCTTCTCCCACGGGCAGATCGGGCTAATTAACCGTGCAGATATCATCCGGGTTAGGGCTGAAGAGCACCTGGGCAGGGCGGCCGGGAAGGAGAAGGGGGACCCTCGCTGGTGCCTGGTAATGAGCTGCATCCCAGGAAGTTGCTCTTCTCTCCACTTCCTGACTGCCTCTCTCAACCCCACCGACCGTGGCCACGCATGAGCAGGAAGCCCAGGAAAACTGCGGCCACGAAGGGGCCCCTAAGCCTGAGGGTCCACAGCTGAGCGTCATTGCACCTCACTGAGCTGGCAGCATAACTGGTTCCCACCCGGAGCATCTCTATGCTCCTTTACAAACATGCAGATGTCTTTCTCCTGAGAGTCCATGCAGAGAGCGTGTTGTACAAAGCCAAAGCATCTCCATGAGTTACTGAGTGTACCTTCAGCAAACTGAAATTTTTGTTTAGGTTCAGTAATCAGTCAGAACCCAGACCTGATTAATGTATGATGGTAATGCACGTTCTCTATCACAGGAGGCTTCGGAGGGGACGCTCCGTAAGGAGCCCAGGGTCATAGTCAGTGAGGACAGAGTCAGGTGCACATCGTCTGGCTGGGAAAGAGGCTACTCCCTGCACCACCCTGCTCAGGACGGAGGGGAGACCACCACCCCAAATTCAAATATCAAACAACCCAAAGTAAAGGCTTTATATAAACTGAATGTTATTGCTGGACTTGAAAAGCCAGCTACTCCAGTACCCACTGGGTACCAATCTGAGCTAGTGATTTAGATAATAATTAAGGAGAGTGGAGAATTAAATGTGTCACATATTTAATTTCTGAGACAATTAAGATTATAATAATAATTATTATTTTATCTATATAACCACCCCCGATGTGGAGCGATGTTCATGGCTAGGTCTTCTCTATGTGTTCTCTAAAAACGTGCTCTCTCTGCATCTGTCTATCAGTCAGTGTGGTAAGAATATACCTGTTGGAAGAAATCTATCAGTATATCCTGAACTGGGATCCACATTTCCCTTAACAAAATGTTCCAGCAGAGCTTCGCTCTCTTACAAGTGTGTTTTTGGCTTTGTTAGGGAAGGTTCTCCACCAATTTGCTATTGTATCTACAACCAAAGAGTTGCATTACGTAATCTTACCACTCTGACATTTGAACAATGAGGCAGGTGCTTATCAAACATTCAAGCAACCAGAAAACCCAGAATGCCATAGAACAAAAAATAAAAGGATTACCCTGAGAGGTAGAATGAATAATGGAGACCGCCAGACAAGGTCTGAAGCAGTCTGGCTCACCAAGGCAAGATTTGTCTTCTGCTACTTGTCAGCTCGTATGACCTCAGTGATTTCCTTAACCTACCTGGGGTTCAGGTTTCCCTTTAATGAGGTGAAGAGAATAACACGGATTTTGCAATATGGTAGTTATGAATAGCCACACCATCGAGGGCCTGGCATTTTGTGGGTGTTCAGTGAATGGTAGCCGTTGTTACCATGTGAGTGAGTGATTTTACCCTGACATAGCTGCTGAGGTTAAGGAAAACATTTACATGTCATGTAAAAATGCAAAAATAAGAAAGCAAAATATGGTATTATTATTATTAATGAGTACATTGAAATAAGAGAAATAGAAGGGATCCACTGCCTGCATCCCTGAGTCCTGTGCTTGCCACGCCCGGGAGGCCCTGGGAGGAGCCTGGGGGCAGGAGCTGAGAGGAGACACGTCAGGGTAGGCTTGGAAGCCACTCCCTACTGCCCCCCCACAGTCCTCTTTCTCTGGGTTTGACTGTTTTCCAGCACCTGTTGCCCTTTCGTGGGTTCCAGCTCCTTCAAGTCCCCCAAAGCATTTCCCCTCCATGCAACGTCAGCAGCAGTGTCTTGCTGCATTAATCCCAGGTTTATTTCACAGGCCCTGCTGAGTCTCTTACTTCTTGTGTCGCCTGTGTGCCTGGCTCCCTGTGTTATAGTTTTGATCTCTGTGTTCCTGGGTAAGGTCTGACATATGGAATCAGTAAGCATAGACAGAAGACTAATAGCCAGGACTCGGGGACAGTGGATGCTTACAGTCACCTGGAACTCAGCTGTCACCCATTGGTGCATTGTGGGAACAGGGACGTGCTGTAGTCAGTGCCTTCACATTTTCAAAAGTTGCCAAATGTTCAGATTTTTATGTAACTAACAAACACTGGTAATTAACACAATATTTAAAAGTATTGCAGGCCAGATAAACCACCTCTGTACATTGCTCCCCACCTTCCAAGCTGAAGTCTGGAAAGGCATTACTTCCTCTTAGTACAAAATACCAAACAGCTTATGACTCCCTGCTCCATAGAGAGGCTCCGCCAGGCTGGTGTACAGAGGATACATTGCAAGGAAAACTGGCTTCCTACCGCACATTAGGGCAGTGCCAGGCACTGTAACAAACAACTCCCCACCTTCTAGTGGCACAGTGCAATAGAGTTTCCCTGTTATTCATGTAATAATTGAGTGTACTGGCTCCTTTAGGGCAGAGCCTTTTGTGTCCTTATCAACTGAGAACTCTGGTGGTGCCATCTCCTGAGGGCTTGGAGCCTTCTGCCTCCACGTGGCTGCATTGGGTGGGAGAGCCATGCCCACCAGTTGCCACCCTGCAATGTATCCCTTTGCAAAGGACCAGGCCCACGGCCACATCAGGTGGAGATGCCCATGGCCACCAGCTCCAGTCCTAGCACCATGACAGGAAGTGGTATGATTTTTTGTGCACAGTTAACCAACTTCAGCACATCCACACTGCCTGTCTCCAAGGACAGGAACTTTGCTAGGAAGACAAATGTTGAAACAGAAGTGACAAGGGCATCACAAAGTCTTCAATCCTGAGCTATTATATACTGAATAAAAAGGAAGAGCTAGGAAAAGGGCTAGAGAGATGTATAAATCTCATTACAACACAATTTAGTGAGTATTCTCTTTCCTATTAGACAGACGTGAAATCTGAGCCTTGGAAGCATTTTAAATAACTTGTCTCAAAAACCATAACCGATACGTATTCTCATCCTAGCACGTGATATTTGGGAATTCTCTCAGAAGTTGCTGTAGTTGGGATTTGTCTTACTGTAATAAAATAATTTTGTTGCATTTACAGAATGAAGTGAAACAGAATAGGTGAAAGATCTTGGGGAAAGGCAAAAGGTACTGTTGGAATTTTCCATCTCCTATGGTTGGGTTCGTTAAACCAGAGAGAAGTAAGGTATCTAATTAATGAACTTTGAGGTAATTGGCAGCTGTCCACATTTTCCAGGAAAAGGTAAGGAAAGCCAGCATGCAGTGGTTTGGAGCTACTGAACATCCTGACTGTAGTCAGGAATTAGACAACCTTGAGAAGGAAGCACTACCAAGCTCCTGCATTAGGTGTCTATTATTTCAGGACACATTTGCAAGTGCCTACCCTGTATTACTCAACAAGGCGGATGCCAAGAATAATAGAAATTAGAATAGTCATGCTATTAATTTAATGTCTATTTTGGGCCAAGCGTATACATCCTCAAATGTCACCTTCACTATGTATGATACCTCACAGGAAGTCATGCGATCCACGGGTTTCACCTTACTCCTCTCTGAAAGCCGAGGCACAGAGAGATTGCTGAACTTTCCCAAAGCCACAGAGCTGGCTTCAGGAGAGCGCACTGAAACCCACAGCAGTGTAGCCCTATAAACTGGTCTCTCTGCTGCGATAGCTGTGTTGTCCCTGGCTTATGGAAAATGGAAAATTCTCATGACCAAATAAATTACCTGGTAGCAAGGAGGGGAGAGGAATAAATGGTTATAAAGCAAGGAAGAAAACATGAAGTAGGTAGGTGTGGCCCAGTCATGGTATTTATGCAATAGACTGATTCAATTGGTCACAACATTACACACGATTTCCTTTCTTGGTCATACCCCAAGGAAACTTCTTATAATTTGTAAAAACCATGTGTTCAGAAAACCCAGTTAGCAAAATCTATTTACCATAGCAAAGGAAGGATCGTGCGGTCCTCTTTGATATGTGCAGCTAACATACACTTGAAGGAGACATAAACATTTATAACTCTTTTAGAATGTTTGAAAAAGGAACATATAAATTGTTATCTGTGAACAAAGAACCCAGAAGAAAAATGAAAATTAAGCATCACTTTGTAATATTTGAAAACAAAAATAACTACGTTTTACTAAAGCATTTTATGCTCTCCTCACATTCAGCTTTTATCCTCTTTTTAAAATGTGCAGTTTTTCTACCGGGAGAAATTACAAAATGCATCACTCATAAGCGCTAAGACTATTTAGCTGTACCCTGGGTAAAACACCCTGCAAATGCTTCCCCTCTGCTTGCCTCATAGTACAATGCCACCCTCCACAAGGAAGCCAGTGGTATCATCCCCAGCTTGGCGAGGACACTGAGGACAGAAAAGGCCAGGTAACTAGTGTAAGATCCCTCCGATTCTCAGTATCGGAGCTGTGATTCAAACTGAGGTCCTGGGCATCTGGCCTTGAGTCTTAACTCTGACACCCCCCGCCTCCCCGTGCAAAGCCGCAAGTGCTTCCTGTGCACAAAGCACTTCTGGGGTCCCTGTCCCCTCTCCCGAGTGCGAGTGCTTGGGATGGGACTGCAGACCCATGAACACCATCATTTAAATTAATATCGGTTCTAAATTATTTTAAGGAAGCTCCATGTTCCAGACACTGAGTTATTATCATTGACTCAGAAGGATCAGAGAATGGGAAGGTGGACCAATTAATTTTTATGCTCCATATATGTCAAACGCAGGACTTATTTTGATTCCCATACACTGCATAACAGTGCAATGAGATCAACACTGTTAGCATCCCCATTTTACAGACAGACTCCCTAACACACCCAAACCCATGTAGCTAGGAGGAGACTCAACGTGTGTTCCTTGGAGATGCAGCCTCAGCAGCTCCAGGAAGTTGGTCATAAATGTGAACTGGATCTCTGGGGAATTTACATATTGCTGATTTTCTAGATGATTCTTATGCACACTTAAATTTCAGAAGCACTGAGTTAAGGGCTGAATTTTGTGACGATCGAGAGGTCTGTGTAATGTCAAGCTGCTGAATTTGCCTCTGATCATATGCCCTGGGCTTCTTGGGAAAGCTTCAGGAAGGAATGAAAGACCAAAGGCTGTTCTGTGAAGGACCGGTGAAGCGTGGATCAGTGGGTGGTGCAGGCATTAGGGGAGGCCACTCATAGGACACGTCACTCTGATGGCTGTCACGTTCATCTTCCCACCAGAGCCGGAGCTGCAGTTACATCACACAAGGCGCTTGGTGAGCTTCACTCAGTCTGAAAGTGGCCCTTGATACAAAGGAGGGCCGTCTGCAATTTAGGTAGCAATTCACGGAGAGGCTCTGCCAATAATTAATCCTGGTAATTAACTAAGATAATCGTTTGGGTTTGGTGGTGGACAACGGAGAGGGAATCATTAGTGGGCACCAGGAAGAGGAAAATGGAACAGACATATAGAAAAAGGCAAGTGCTTGTCTGCAGACCCCTCATGGCTGTTTTTTGGTTTTTGTTGCCAGTTCATGTTTCCGTTACAAGTGTTCCTAAGCAAGACTCCCAGGTTCCTGAACAAGACTCTGGTCCATCACTCAGGACTACGTCTCCCCCTTCATACAGCACAATCACAAAGGCAGGAGCACTGAAGGACCACAGCGCTAGCAGAGAGGCTGTGGGGCTGAATCTGCAGTCAGGGCCTTTTGTCTGCAGGGACCAGGAGATGGGGCTGGGAGAAGCGAGTTCTCAGGCTAGAAGTCACTCCCGTCCTTCCTCTCTCCAACTCCCATTTCTCTTTTTTTGCAACTTCCATGTCGTGCATGCACCAACAGCAACAAGAAATGAACTAGAACCTTATGGTGCCGACCTCATCTGGGCATCACTGATTCCAAGCAGCAATGGCACTGTGTCCTCTGGAGGCCACTGTCCCGGGGGACGCAGACACACGCTTCTCTTGCTCTTCTGACACACTCCGGAGTCAGATCCTTTGCCACACAGCCAAACCTGCTGTAGACCTCAGGCCCCTCTGCAAAGCTTGGCTCTCTCTGTCCTGCACTTCTTCATCACCCTCCTTTTGATTCCTCCTCTAACTTGCAGAAAAAGTAATCGTTTACGTTGGGGTCCCTCAACGTGGTCCTAGGGATATTCATGCCAAATACACCTTCCCGCAAGATTGTTTACAGGATACAATGCAGTGATATGCAAAAATACAATTGGTAGACTGTTAAGTAGACATAAACTTCACTGGCTGCATGATATTATTTTTGTTCATGGCTCCATAAGGTTTTAAGGCTTCAATACCTAATAAAAGTGCACGGGTTTTACTTTGTAGCACCCTTAAAGATTTAGGGCAAAGTTATAATGGGTTGAAAGCTAGGTTTCAGTAATAATTAAACTAATTATGTTGTGGGAAATGGGAAGAGGAAATGCTAGGATTAGAGGATTAATTTAGGAGCTAATTACCCAGTACTCGGGTGCTTGGCAGGAAGGCTGAGTGGTGGTCATGGAGAGGGAAGGAGACCCTTCGGTGCAACACAGACTGCTGAACCTCCTGGGTCTTGGCTGGTTTTATATAAATGGCAATGAAGAAAAGAGTCGGAGGTGACTGTTTTGTAGCCTGAATTTTACCCTCGTGCCTAGGCCAAACCAGCAGCTTTGCTTTGCGAACAGGTAACCTTCTACAGGAAATGATGCCAGGTGTTTGTCATCTTCAACACACACTGGAGGTCTTGGGGCTCCATTCCTATGGGCTGGGGCTTGCTTTCTGCAGTCTGGACCTGAGCTGCCTTCAGGATGGGTCCTGATGGGGCAACCGCCCTGGGGTCTGCTTGCAGTAAGGATCTTCCGACGTCAGAGTGGGTGAGTAGAGACTGTGGGGAAGGGTTTCAAATGCATCCACTTGCCACCCTCGGCTTGGCAGCTTTACACCTCTATGATTCTTCCATGGCTTCCCTGGTTGAAGTTCATGTTTGACTTGAGTTTCTCAAACATGTCACCCACAGAGCTAGAACAACAGTCCAGACCTGGGAAAAAAAGTTTAACCAAAGATTTCAGTGGAAAGAATAGGATGATTTATGTTTTTTGGAAATAACAACCACCATGCTTGTACACATGTGTGCCTCCCCATAGCTTATTCTACATAAATATTTGGCTTCTCTTTTTCTCAAAGGGAAGCATAAAGAATTTCGGTAATTTTTAAGAGCAGCACTCATAATTGGGTCTTAGAATGACAGTACATTTTCTATAAATATTTTTACTTTTCTGAAGCTGTCAGTTTGGTGCTATTCTGCTCAGCCTTTCTTTAGGAAAGGACAGTGCTAGCGTGCTCCCGAGTAAGGTGCAGATTTGTGCCGCTGACTCTATGTCAGTGCACTCACTTTTTTTTGTAAAAGGCCCTGAGGGGATTTTCGCTTTTCCCATGTAAAGTTACTCGGAAGCGCTTCAGAGAGCATGGCCAGCTTCACACTCTCACACGGCCACAGTGCCACAGCTTCTGTTCCAGGCGCCGGGCCCTGGTGACAATGCACGCCACACTCTGCCACCACTGGCTGGGAATCGGCTCTCTAGAGAATGGAATTGAATTATTGCTAAAGAGTATCTTGACTGTCTAACCCCCAGACAAGAGTTCTTTCTAAGCTTATTTATCTTTCCAAGGGAATGTGACTAATTTTCTGTATGAGAAGAACTAGCTGCTCATAATGGCTCATGCTTGCCATTTCAGCACTCTGGGAGGCTGAGGCAGGAGGATCCCATGTTGAAGTTCAGCCTGGGCAACTTAGAGACTTAGCAAGACCCTATCTTCCAGTGAAAGGTGAAAAAGAGCTGGGATATAGCTCAGTGCAGCGGCCCAAGGTTCAATCCCCAGTAAATCAATCAATCAATCAAATTTTAAAATAGAATAAAAACCATAAACATTTCAATTCCATGATAAGTAGAAAACTGGTCCCTGAAGGTCAAAACTCAAAAAATGTTAACACAAATGAAGATAAGAGTTCTTTAAAATATATCATTGAGGGCCGGAGATTTAGCTCAGTGGTTTTGCCGCCTGCTGCGCAAGTGCAAGGACCTGAGTTCGATCCCCAGTACCAAAGAAAAAAATAATTTAAAAAAATACATCATTCATTTATTTTGTATAATTTAAAGTGTGGAGAGCTAATGGCCTGACTTTTTAAAAACAGCAATAGTAGAGTTTTATACATCCTAAATGAAACTGAGACAGCAAGTGTATCTAATTAATTATTATGTAACTTGGTTTCTTTTGTACAACTTAGAATATGTGTTGAAAATAAAACATGCTCGTGTTTCACAAAGTTATTAGCAGCATTAGAGTTTTATGTGTCATAAATTAAGAGTCGAGACAGCAAGCATCTGTAGTTCACAGTTATGTCGTGACTCTATGTGTAAATGCTGAGCAGCTGCAATTTTTAAGAAGTGTTTTCTTTACACACAGTTGCTTTCTTATTGTTTCACATGAACTTGACAAGCCACAATTCACATTCTGTGGATCTCATTATTTGTGACCTCCTCAAAGTTCCAGCATGCTAAAATGTTTTTATATGAAAGTTTCTTCTTTTTTTATTAGTACATTTTTGTCATACATAGTGATCACTTTCATCATAGGAAATTTGTACCTGTACATAATGTATCTTAATTATTTTTCCCTGTTCCCTTCCCCTCCCTTCAACCCTTCTTCCTTCCCATTTGCAAACACTTTGTTTCCATTTTTTTCTTCCATTCTTTTTTCCTTTTCCCTTCCTCCCCTACCTCCTCCCTTGTTCCCTTTCCCATTTAAACATGTTCTTCCTCCTTCCCAATATCTATCCAACATTATGCTCCTTGTTTACCCTTTGGGTTTCTCACGCCAGAGAAAATTCCAGCACACCAAAGTGAAATGACCTTCAAGGATAGGTAGGGTGTAGGAAAATCACCAGTGAAAGCTTGTCCCTGAGATGAAGAGTGGCAGCACTTCCTGTGACCAGAGGAAGAAGGTCCCGCACAGCATGCACCTGCGGGGACAGAGACTGACCAGGGAACCAGCCCAGCCAGGGTGGCGGATGGTAGGGAGTCAGGAGAGACGGGAGAGGGAACACCCTGGTCTCGGTGCCCTACGTGTCCCTGACCCCTCCAGGCTCCTACTGGAAATCGCAACAGCAGCCTGAGAGTTGGAGGCCATCATCCAGGATGCACAGGGCTGTCTCCCAGGGCACACAGGAAGGAGGGAAAGGGTAGGGGGCAGAGCTGGGCGGCCAAAGAGAAGACACACTACACAGGGTGGCCCAGAGTAAATTAATTCTACCTACTTAATGCCCCATGTAGAAGTAACTTTCAAATAATGGGAAGAATCATCTGCCTTCATTCAGAGTGCTTTCTAGCAGATAAGCCAGTTCTTTCACCCAGGGGACTTTGCTGCTCTACTTCATCCTGTACCTGCATAGCACATGGCACTGCTGAGTGTAGTCACAAGGGTTAGGGTGAACTTGGGACAGGAATTGGGGGTCAGCTGATCTAGACTGGAGCCCGCTAGGTGCTGCCCAAATGCGTCCAGTTGGGCTTGGCTCATGAAGTTCCTTCTGGCTGAGAGGGCAGGGGGAAACTTCTCACGGATATGGCAGAGATACAAAGAGAAAAATAACAAGGCCACCTCAGGTCGAGGCTAGGAAGGAGCACACATGGACTCCTGTCCACATGCATTTGAACAGTGCACATGGCAAAATGAAAGTAAGGCATAGGAAAGAGCATTATTCTTCAGATGAGGTCACTGCAATGATATAAATGCAGAAAGGAATGAAAAGTAGGGACAACATTTCAATCTACTACAATCCACACTCTTGCAAAACTAAAAGAAACCAGAACAGAATACTCTGATCCCAGAACACTTAAAAGCCTCCTGCCTCAGGACATCAGGCCCAGTGCCCAGGACCTCGTAATCAAGATCATCTCAGATGAGGCTACTTTGATCTGGAAACCTCTAGGCTAAAGTGGCAAATGACTGCCCGGGTGCAGCTACACACCATGGAAACAAAGAATAGCAGCAAACACGTGCTTGCTTGGAATGCTGAAGAGAGAGCAGCAGGGTGTAGACTCATAATAAGTGTTCCTCTACAGTAATTTTGGAATCCCATTTGGAAAGTGTTGCCAGCTTCTCCTCTAGGGTCAGAATGGCCCTTGTTTCGATCCCAATTCAGCTTCCAGGGAATGGCTTCATATCCACTGTCTTCATGGCCCATGGATCCATTTCTTTTCCTAATCCTCATTTTTGACCATTTATTTTTAAAATTTATTTTTATTTAGGGTTGCATTACATAATGCCTACACTCCTGGCTGGAGGTGATACAGGTACACAACATGTCTTCATTCCTTTTCTCATCCCTTTGTCTTCCCCTCTCTCCCCCTGTCTTGTTCCCTTTTCCACTTGAGAAAGCTCTATCTCCCTAATTCCTATTAACTTTCATTTTGCTCTTTATTTATAATTTGGATTTCTCATACAAGAGAAACCATGACATATTTAAGCTTGTGTGTCTGGTTTATTTCACTTAATTATAGTCTCAAAGCACATCCATTTTCCTACAAATGACTCAAGCTTATCCTTCTTGGTGGCACAGTAGTACTCCACTGTGTGTAAATACCACATTTTCTTTATCCATTCATCTGTTGATGGATACATAGACTGCTTCCAAGATCTAGCTATTATGAGTTGCACTACAGCTGCTATAAATATAGGTGTGCATGGACCAGTGTAATATGATGTCTTTAACTCTTTAGGAAAGATTCCTAGAAGGGAAAAACACTTCATCTCAAATGCCCTTTGTACAAGCTGGGCTACTTTCTCAGAACACTTCCTCTATGTAGACAGCTGGAAAATCTCACATTTCCAGCAGAACCAAGTCCCTCTGGGTCCTGGCTTCCAGTAAGTTTGCTCGTCAGCTTTCTTAAAATATGTTGTGGTCTTTTCTGTAGTGGTTTTAGTACATTTCAAGTGTACTAAAGCCAAATCCATACTACACATTTCTCTGATGCTTGATTCTCTTCTCCACTCCATCTTGGACATGTTAGCCTTTTGGATGAGTAATCCAGGAAACTCTTAATATAAGCATTTTCCTGTATAAGAAATACTTCATCTGTCATATAAAAATGCACCTGAGGGGTAAAATCCAAAGTATTCTACTAAAGTAAAATATCAGTCATGTAAAGTATTTGATGATTTTTTTACATGACTCAAAATAAAAAAGTTAAAAGTTAAACTTGCCTAATTAAAAAAACTATCCATGTTAGACTTTTATGTCATAAATATAAAGTTGAAGCCAAATAGGCTGTTTTATCTGGAAAGCCATTCTGTAGAGCCCTTTTTGCAGCTGGATAGAAGGTACTAGTCACCTCCAGTTCTTTCAGAGACCTTAAGAAAGGGTGTGAGGGCTCAGTCCTGGTTTGTCCCAGACCCCTTTGCATATTCCAATACTGATTTCATCTTTGCTATCATCCCATACCTTAATCTCAGAACCTGGATAGAGACACTCAAGATGAAGAATAGCATAGTGTTTGGAGCCAGCAACCTCTACATTTACAATATTCTGCTTGCACGCTTGTGAATTCTTTTTTGATCTCATCTCTTTCTTACAGAAATATATGCACCTAAAAGGGATCAGCTCACAGGTTGCACAGTTTGCTTAAGAACCATCCTACCTAAGTCTGAAGTTCATAAGATGCAAATTTGTATCTTACAAGTTAGAGGAAGTAAAAGCTCAATACAAATAGTTATTTTCCACATATATGTTTCTTTACCACTTTCCAACCGATCAGTTTTCACTGATCAATCCCAAATACATTGGTATGTATGTCTTTTATATTTTTTATAGCTGCACTTCACTTCCAGTACCAATTTCTGAATCAGTTAGTTGTTGTTACAGTGAGATGACTAAAAGAAACAACCCCAAAGCTTCAGCAAAATAATCATTTATTCTTAGAGATTGAGGCTGAAGCCATGGTGGGGCTGGCTTTCATCCAGATGGGCCCAGACCACCATATGGGTCAGCACCACGTGTGGTCATCCTGGACCCTGGGGGAGGGGACACTGGAGGCCCTTAAGTTCTAAGCTTGGAACTGGCACCTTTTCAATTCTCACATCGGCGTTTGACTGGCAGGTACCATAACTAAGCCCAGATTCCAGTCTCAGAGAAGTATACATCACCCTTCATGAGGTCAGGGCAAATTATTTATGCAGAAGAGAATTGGCCAAGAGCTCAATCCACTACCATTTGAGAGTCCCAAATAGCCCTGACTGCTACCGTGTAGATAATTTTAAGAATTTATAAACAGGGCCAGCCGAAAGACCATCTGCTTCTTTATTGCCACATCTTTAATGCTAAAATTATAATCAGCTTGGGCTGTTACTCATTATTATTCTATAGTTTCTTTGTAACACTGATGATCAAGTGTATGTGGTTGTCAATTCACTCTGTTTAACTTTTTCTAAATTTATTTGTAATTAATATATAATAATTGCACATATTTATGGGTGTGAATTCAATACATATAATTGTGTGTTGATCATATCAGAGTAATTAGCATTTCCATCTTCTTAAAAGAATTATACTTTCTTTGTGTTTGGAGTCTATGAATTCTCTTCCTCTAGTTCTTTAAAAAATACATATCAACTTGTTGTAAACTACCATCACTGTACTGTGCTATAAAACACTAAAATTTATTTCTCCTATATAACTGTATTTTTGTACCTATTACTATATCTAACTTCACTCTCTCTCCCATCCTTTTACCCTCTAAATTTGAGTAATCACTGTTCTATGCTCTTATTCTATTAACTCTTTTTTAGCTTCCACATGTGAGTGAGAACATGATATTTCTTTTTCTATGCCTGGTTTATTTCATTTAACATTGTATCCTCCAGTTTCATTGATTTTGCCACAAATCGCAATATTTCATTGTTTTTCATGGCTGAATGATGTTCCATTGTGTGACCCACTCATCTGCTAATGAATAATTTGGTTAATTGCACATTTGGGCTACTGTAAGTAATGCTACAATAAACGGAGACTGCAGGCTTCTCTTTCATATGCTGACTTCAATTCTCTGAGTACCAGTGTACCAGAAGCAAGATACCCAGTTTATTCCATAGTCATATTTTCAGTTTTCTTTGAAAAAACTCCACACTGTTTTCCATAAAGGCTTGTACTAAATTACATTCCGATCATCAGGGCATGAGAGTTTCCCTTCCTCTGAATCCTCTTCAGCCTATATTATTTTTTTCCTCCCTTTCAGGAACAGCCATTCTGACGAGGATGAGATGACATTGCAGTTTTAATTTACACTTTCCTGATGATAAGTACACTCTTAAAAATGTCTTCCATTTCACTACCCATTTTCATGCTCGAAACACATTTGAATAAACAGAATATTAAGGTTTATGAAGAAAGTGATAACCTACTTTCTTCTCATTGCTATTATATAGGAACTGCCCATAGATTCTTTAAAAAAACACACACACAAATAAAAACTAGTCTCATTTGTTTCATTATCACCTAAACAGAATCTTTTTTTAAGTCCCAGGTGGTCCCATATAAATCCCCCCAATTCTGAGAAGATTAGGCACTGTCTATTCCTATTGCTCTTGGGGCATTCTCCTGCCTTGATTTGAGAATCCCTCTTAGGCAATTCAATGAGTTGGTAATCTTGGTGACCTTAGTTGAATGGCTAGGAAATCAAATTTCTTATTATTTCCATTAGAATTTGATAATTTTTTTTCATTGATGCAACACCAAAATCCAATGGCTTCCTAAGAAATAAGCAAAGACAGTTCAATTTTGAAGTATCACCTAATAATACAGCATAATGTACTTATGCAGGGTACAATGAGCTACACTTATCTATATTTTGTCCAATGTGTTTACTTACCGCATTGGTTTGCAGAGGGACCACTAAACTTGGATGTTTTACCATTAATAAATAACTCTTTTCTAGTCCAACTTTGTTACTATTTTATTACTTTATCAAATTTCCTAACTCTTTAGGCTTGGGAAAGGCAATGCAAATGCTAAGAATAAAATATGTAAGGATAAATTTATCAAAAGTTTTTTAAAACTTCTATACTTAAAACTACAAAACTTTGTAAAGAGGAAGTAAAGGCAACCAAAAAAATGGAGAAATAGACCAGATTTATAGACCAAAAGACTTCACATGCTTAAGTTGTCATTCTGCCAAAATGGATCGATATATTCAATAAAATTCCAATAGAAATCCGGTTAATAGTTTGATATTGAAATTTAACACAGGGTATATAACATTGGTCAAGCATCCAGAACCTAGATGCAAGTTCTTGATTCTACCACACCCTATCTTTATCCTTCACTGAGTGAAATTTTGTTGGTCTCTGATCTTTTACTTAACTATTGGCATTTGCTCTTTGTGGAGTTCATTATGTACCCTTACTTTATAAATGACACTCTGGTTTTCTATAAACTGATGTGTTGGTAGTTTTTAAAATATGGTCAGTAATACAAAGCAGCATCAAAAATTAGTCATCTCTGACATTTTCTTTTCTCATTTCTAAAGAACATCATGACAATAACCTATTTCTTGAAGTCTCTGCAGGATTAAAGGAGATAAATGAAGCTGTTCAGCACAGTGCCTGGCGCACATTAGGGACTCAATAGTGTAAACTATGTAAATGCAAAGAAAGGACACAGATGTGAATGGGCCATAACAATGTCTTTGTAGTTCATTTAATATCAGCTGTGAAATGAGTAAACAAGATCGGCTGCTGAGTTTCAGATATGAAAAAGGTCATTTATGCAACTGCAGAAAATGGCAGTTTTGGAGCAAAGTAAGCCAACTAATTTCTGGCATATCAGTTAGGACTCAATCAACAAGAATAATCACTACAACAAATAAGGAACTGGGGACTTATTACAGAATGTAGTCAATCACAGGGAGTCGGTGATGACATCTATGGACAGCTGTTTTCTCTGCGTCTGAATTCACTGAATGCAAGGAAAGCATGCATGTCAGACCACAGCTGGGCATGAAACAGGGGAAAGTAAAGTGAAATTGGCATCAGCAGGGATACACGGGGACCCAAAAAACAAACTAGAAGTCCAGTTGCCCTGTGTCTAAGCCTGGCGCCATGGGTGACCTGCAGACTGGGCTGACACTTGCCTTCAAGGTTATAAGTGTCTGGCTCAGGACACAGAGCAACCAAAGGAGGATATTTAGCAAGAGTACAGACGCTGTAGACCAGAGGCTCCTGAGGTCAAAAGTGAACCACAGATCAAGGGCAAGGTGTACAAGCTGACTGGTGTTTGGGGTCCTGCTCAGACGTTCAGAGCTTCCTGCTGTCTCTGCCATCTTTCATATCCAGTAAAAATTTTCTGGCAGCCAATCCTGAACTGAAACTCTTTGGGGAAGAGTGCTTTGGGAAGTTCATTTCAGAACTAAATTGCCACATACAAAACTGTCCCAAATAGAAAGGAAGAAGTAGAATTCAGTATTTTTCCATAAGGCCATGCTCAACACCTATAGTAATTTTATATGTCATATTTTCATCATTGTTCATTAAATCCTGTAGGAAATATATAAGAATAAATGCTTTTCATGACTTTGTGATATTAAGAACAGGCAGCCCAGCACCAAGGAGCAGAGCTGCCCCCGGCACAGAGGAGGTGAACCTTCTGGGCTGCTGTACCACCACTCCCAGTGCCAAGGAGATGAGTTATGCGAGTGCCATCAGCACATATCCCAATCCCCCACCCACCGTTGAAATGAGAAGACACATAAACATATCTCAAAACCAGACTTTCAGGTCACCTACAGCAACCCCAAGGAAATGAGATGGAACAATCTGATACTCAACCACCTGGACTCCCTCAACTAGTAACTAAAAAGGATCTGGAAAAAAAGGAAATCAGAAGTAATTTCTCAGGTAACAGCAGCAATTATGCCCACAGTGCAAGATATGATTAATAAATCTAGAGAGGTGCTGAGGAACATGATGGAATCCCAACATAGGAAACAAATGGAATCCGTAAAACAGATGCAAACAGACTTCCAAAAGTTTAAAAACTCCATTGAAAGTTTACACAGCAGAATGAGCCAATGTGAGGACAGAATTTCAGACATAGAAGATAAGATTGCGATTAGTGACCAGGAAAAGAAAAACCTCTTTAAAAAAGTAAAGGACCATGAGAAATCAATCCAGCAGATGCTAGATGATGCAAAGAAGAATAACATAAGACTGACTGGAGTCAATGAAGAAACAGAAGACAGTGCAGATGACATAAAAAAAATGTTCACAGAAATAATAGCAGAAAACTTCCCAAGGAGGGGAAAAGAACTTGACATATAGATAAGTGAGGCATATAGGACTCCAACTAGCCTTGATCAAAAATAATCTACACATGTGCATATAATAGTTAAGATTTCAGAAACCCAACAAAAGAACAAAATTCTACAAGCAGTTAAAGAAACAAATCACATACAAAGGAAAGCCCATAAAAATTGCACCAGACTTCTCAATGCAAACCTGTGAGGCAAGAAGAGCTTGGAGTGACATATTTCAATCCCTAAAGGAAAACAGCCTCCAACCCAGATTGAGGAACCCTGCAAAACTATCTTTCAAAATTGATGGAGAAATAAGATACTTTCATGACAAAGAGCACCTTAGGAACTTCTTGAACATCAAACCACAACTCCAAAAAATTTTAGACAATAACCTAGGAAAAGACAAGGAGGATCACAACCCCAGGAAGCCCAGCAGAGTGAATCCATTGGGCACAACAAAAAGTTAAATGCAAAGAGGGAGAATCCAACAAAAAGAAAAAGTCATCACAATGATAAGTCAATACATATCAGTTATAACCATCAATGTTAATGGTCTCAATTC
>NW_004624830.1:4000379-4020716 GCF_000247695.1 Heterocephalus glaber | reverse complement strand
ACAATAGCATCCAAAAAACTGAAATACCTAGGAATCAACCTAACAAAAGAAATCAAAGAACTCTTCTCTGAAAACTATAGCACTCTGAAGAGAGAGATTAAAGATGATATCAGAAAATGGAAAGACATTCCTTGTTCCTGGGTAAGAAGAATCAACATAGTGAAAATGGCCCCACTTCCATAACTGCTGTATAGATTCAATGTAATCCCAATTGAAATCCCAGCAGCTTACTTTATGGGCCTTGAGAATAATATCCAAAAATTCATTTGGAACCAGAAGAGACCTAGAATAGCAAAAGCCATTCTAGGCAACAGAGGGTATCAAAAATCTAGGCAGGGGGTATCACAATCCCCAACTTGAAACTCTACTACAAAGCTACCATGATAAAAACAGCATGGCACTGGAAAATAAACAGATCTGAGGACCAGTGGAACAGTATAGAAGATGCAGAAACAACTCCAGACACACTCAGCCACCTTGTCTTCAACAAAGGAGTCAACCCCCTCACTGAAGGAAAGACAGCCTCTTTAATAATGCTTCCTCCTCACTCCAGAAAGAATGGCTGCAATCAAGAATTCAGCCAATAACAAATGCTGGTGGGGGTGTGGGGAGAAAGGAACCCTTTTTCATTGCTGGTGGGAGTGCAGACTGGTGCAGCCACTGTGGAAATCAGTACGGAGATACCTCAAAGAACTAGGACTAGAGGTCCCATTGAACCCAGCTATTCCCCTGCTGGGTATTTTCCCAAAAGAATTAAAATAATCATACCACAGTGATATATGTGCACCCATGTTTATAGCAGCACAGTTCGTAATAGCTAAAGCTTGGAAACAGCCCAAGTGCCCATCAACTGGAAACTGGATAAAGATTTTTTTAATATAAAATAGAGTACTACTGTGCCATAAAGAATAAGAAACTAGAGACATTTATAGCTAAATGGATGCATATTGAGGCCATCCTCTTAAGTGAAATAAATAGGACACACGTGTAAATACCAAGCAGTTTCTCTAGTGTGAGAAACTGAAAGTGTAAATAAGGATTAAAATGATTAAAATGAATGATTGATAATTTGAAATAGGAAGAAAAGGTCCAAACAGGCAGGGAAGGTGGGAGGGGATGGGGAAAGGAAAGAAGGGAAAGGAAAAACTATGAGAAAAGAAAAAATGGAAACAAATTCTATGTAAATAGGGAAGGGCAGAGGGGATAAAGGGCACACAGGTAATGGGGCAAAAATAAGAACCAAGATACATCATGTTCAGGTACAAGCACACAATGATAAATGTAAACATATTTACATTTATACCTAAAATGTACCAAAAAAGAATTTAAGAAAAAAAAATAAAGGAAGGAAACCATATGGAAATATTGGGTTTCAACTTGCCAAAGATTCAAACTACACCTATATCTCTCACCATGCCCTAAACTAAAATTGAAATGGATTAAAGATCTAAATATTAAAATAGAAGCACTGAACCAGCTAGAACAGAGGTTAGGTGGAACTCTTGAAGACACTATGTAGGCAAGATTTTATGAACAAAACCACAGTTGCTCGAGAACTAGCACAAAAGTGGGATCTCTTCTTACTAAAAAGCTTCTGCACAGCAAGAGAAACCACCAGCAGTGTGAAGAGACAACCCACAATGTGGGAAAAAATTTTCACCTGCTGCTCTTCAGACAAAGGTCTACTATCTTGAATCTATAAAGAACTTAAAAAGATCAGTCCTCCCAAATTTAAAGATCCAATCCAAAAATGGTCATTGGAAATGAACAGACATTTCTCAGACAAAGAAGTAGAAATAGCAAATAATCATATCAAAAAATGTTCAACATCACTGGTCATTCGAGAGATGCAAATTAAAACAATGCTGAGATTTCCCCTTACCCCAGAAAGAATGGCTGCTGTCAAGAAATCAACCAGTAACAAATGCTGGCATGGTTGTAGGGAAAGAGGAACATTGCTCCACTGCTGGTGGGAGTGTCGACTGGTGCAACCACTGTGGAAATCAGTATGAGGATACCTCAAAGAACTAGGACTGGAAGTCCCATTTGACCCAGCTATTCCTCTACTAGATATCTTCCCCAAAGAATTAAAAGAATCATGCCACAGCGATACATGTGCACCCTTGTTCATAGCAGCACAATTTGTGATATCTAAAACTTGGAAGCAGCCCAAATGCCCATCAACAGGAGACTGGATAAAGAAAATGTTTTGTTTTGTTTTGTTTTTAATAAAATGGAGTACTACTCAGCCATAAGAAATGAGAAATTAGAGACATTTATTACTAAATGGATGCACATTGAGGTGATACTCTTAAGTGAAACAAATAGGACACACATGTGTAGATACCGAATAGTTTCTCTAGTGTGAGAACCTGAAAGTGTAAATAAGGACTAAAAGGTATAACAGATAATGTGAAATAGGAAGAATAGGGGCAAAGGGGAAGGGGAAGTGGGAGGGGTAGGGGAAAGGAAAGAAGGGAATGGAATTAATATGAGAAAATGAAAAAATAAAAACAGAGTCTTTGTAAATAGGGAGGGATGGAGGGGTTGAAGAGAGGCAGATGAAGGCGGAGGGAGGGATCTCCATCCCCAGAAAGCAATGGGGCAGACATGCCCCACTGAGTTACTGTGCAGCCTCAGAACATGCAGCACCTTTCTGGGTCCACTAAGGTGGCCCAGTTACCAGGTGGCCCTCAGACACACACAACCCACCATGCTGCCAGGAAGGCAATGCCACCTCAGAATGGCTAAACCACATACACAGCCTTTGGAAAGTGACAGGCACCCCTCACACACAGCTGGGTGTGCACCCATGAACCTGCCCCATCTAAGGGAGCTACAAAAGCCAGAGATTATGTAAAGGTGCAAATTTCCAATGATGAATGTCATTATATTGTATAACTAAAATGTACCAATAAAATTAATTTTTTAAAAAGTACAGGCATATATTGATAAATAAATGTATAAATGACAAATAAATTTAGGGCTGGGTGTAGCTCAGTGATAGAGCACTTACCTATGGATAAGCTTATTGGTTCAATCACAAGTATGGTGAAAAAAATTAACAAGTGGATCATGTCCTTTCCTCAAATGTTTATTAGGTATTAGGTATTTTTTGATAATCTTTCTTATTAAAAAATTCTCACTATTTGCCAACATTTTAATTTCAAAATTAAGCTCAGAGATTAAACAAATTCCAGAGAAGCCAGAATATATAGAAAAAGTTAGTTCTGAACATGGACCTTTTTGATGTTAAAGATCATGCATTTTGTATTGCATGACACTGAGAAAGAAGGAAATATTATTGTTTAAGATGTTAAGGAAAAATATGAAGAATTGTGTTCAGGCTTGAACATGTCAGTGGCAGCTATGTGGAATCAATGCTGATTAGATGGCTTAAAAATAACTCTAAAAAAATGACATTTCACCCAGAGGAGTGAGTGGAAAGGCAGAATGGCCCTCACTTGTCTGAGAGGTTCTTGCTTGTGGGACAGAGTGATGATTGTGTGATTGACAGGGAGGTGTTGACACAGGCAAAGGATAAAAATATTCTCTCAAGGCAGGTAGCAGACAACGTAATTCACCACACGCACGCAGCTCCCCAGGCCAGGGAACACTGAGCATGCCCAGGCAGAACGGAAGGAAAGCCAAGCACCCCCCAATCACAGCCTCTCGATGCCCCTGCCCCTGAGGATCCGGCCTGATCAGAGTATGGGCCCCGTCACATCCTTCTACCAACCTCGCTTTGTCATTCTCACAGCTTTTGTAACCTCTGGCTTCTTCCAGCTTGTCCTGAAAGTCTGGCTCTGTGCTTGACTTCTCACCAGGTTCCAGGAGTTTCTGAGAAGCCCGGCCAATGGCTGGATTGCATTTTTCCAGGGATATCCCACCCCAGCCCGCTCAGGGGCTGGACCTGTGAGCCGTCTCCACATCCAATAATGAGTGGGTGGAAAGAGGAAATGATCTTAAACTCTGAATCTAAAGATTTAATTTAGATATAGAAAGACATTTTCTGATAGTGAGACTTTTAGAGCTCTGAAGAGGGTTATAGAATCTGCATGACTTAAATATTTTAAAATAAAACAGCTTCTTTTCTCTCTGGTTTATTTCAATCATGACTCTGGATTTCTCAAATTACGTTCCAAAATTTTCTTCTTTTTTATTCTCATTTAATCATTCATTGAGAAGACATGTATTGAGTAGGTATGAGATACTGGGATAAACGTCCAGAAAATGAAGAGTTTGAGATCCACCCTGAAGCCAGAGGTCTTTACTCGGCAGGATAGAGTCCCCACCATGGCTCAGGCACCCGAGCCATTTGCTACTAGGGAACTGTATGGCTCCCAAGGCCCCAGGCAGCTGGGACATGTGAGGAGGAACACTGCTGCACAGCCCAGAGTCCCAGTGTCGTGTCATACCTAGCTGTTCCCCAAGCGACTCATGTGCTCATAGGCGGGGCTCGGGAAGATGACTGGTTTATGGGGGTTTACAGCCAACTTGCTGTTTGTTAAAAGCTGGGGTCTGGTCACTGAGGAAGTGACCTGGAAGGGTTTTTCTCCCTCTCCAGCTCCTGCCTGGACTCACTCTCTGCTTCTTGACCACCATGGTGTGAGCAGGTTTTCCTCCACCGTGACCCTTTGCCATGCTGTTTCTTCTTTGGAGCAGCCAACTGTGGACTACAATGTGAGCCAAAAGGAACCTCTCCTCTTTTAAGTTGTGGGCGTCAGGCATTGTGTCTCAGCAATGAGGAAGATGCTGGCCTACACTGCGACCTCCTGGTCACAGACTCCTGGTGCAGAGGCATACTGAGACCACCTACCTGGAGCTATCAGGCAGCTGCCCCAGCAGGTCCACCAATCCAACTATGAACCCCTGGGGGACCCTGCCCACTGTCCCACTGTCCCAAGAATCAGCCAAGAAGTGACACCCACTCACTCTCTGTCTCATAGACTAGCCGGGCAGCTTACCCTGAGCTACTTGGGACAGAGGCCTGGGGAAGAGGTATGGCTCTGCTCCAGATCCATGGCTCCTGGAAGTGGCATAGCATTTTTTCCTGAGAGGCTAAGCTGACCTAGATCTCCAGGATGCAACCAGGCAGCCCTGCCCATTCTCTGTGGCCCTAAGAATAGCTGCTCATCCCACTGTCAGAAGTTCAGCCCACTGAGCTGGAGGGATCTCCATCCCCAGAAAGCAATGGGGCAGACATGCCCCACTGAGTTACTGTGCAGCCTCAGAACATGCAGCACCTTTCTGGGTCCACTAAGGTGGCCCAGTTACCAGGTGGCCCTCAGACACACACAACCCACCATGCTGCCAGGAAGGCAATGCCACCTCAGAATGGCTAAACCACATACACAGCCTTTGGAAAGTGACAGGCACCCCTCACACACAGCTGGGTGTGCACCCATGAACCTGCCCCATCTAAGGGAGCTACATATTAACCACTGCTGCAAGCCACAGCCCCTGCAGCTCAGGCCACTCAGAGCCTGCACATTTCACCAATGTGGAGTACAGGACACACACACGTTGCACCCATGCACCCACCTCAGATCAAAGCCAACGTGGCCTTTCTGACCAACACAGCAGGACTCAATGTCAGGAAACAGCTTTAAACAAAAGCCTCTTCCACAGCTAGTGGAGCAACTGACACACCAGATGCACAAATTCTAATGTAGGGACACAAGAAACATTAAAAATTAAAAGGAACACAAGGTTCAAAAGGAACACAATAAATCTCTAGCAACAGACCCCAAAGAAAAAGAGATCAATGAATTTCTTGACAAAATTTCCAAAGAATAATTTTAAGGACAAGGAAAATTCATTGAAATTAGGAAGACAATTCATAATGTAAATGGGAAATTCAAAAAAGAAATAGAAATCATTAAAAAGAACCAATCAAAAATTGTGGAGCTGAAAAACTCCATAAGTGAAACAAAAAGTACAGTTGAGAGCCCTGAGAATTTTAACAACAGAAATGAACAGGCAGAAGAAAGAATTTCTGAAATTGAAGACAGGTAATTTAAAATAACTCTGCAAGGGCCAGGGATTTAGCTCAGTGGTTCCTGCATCAGTTCAAGGTCCCGAGTTCGATCCCCAGTACCAAGAAAAGAAAAGAACTCTGCAAGATTCAAAACACAAAGAAGGCTGAGGAGGAACAGGATGAAGAGGAAAAGGAAAAAGATGAGGAGGAGGAGGAAGAGGAAGGCAAGGAGGAAAAGAAAGAGTAGAAGGAGGAGAAAAAAGAGGAAGAAATGGAAAACTAAGAATGAAGAAAACTTTTGAAACTTATATGGCATCATTAAATAAGAAATATTCACAGTATGAATGGTCCAGAAGGGGAACAGAAGGGAAAAGGCATAGAAAGGCATAGAAAACTTATTCAACAAAATATTGATGAAAATTTCCCAAATCTTCAGAATGATTTGGAAATCTAAATCCACGAAGTTCAAATGACTTTATTAAATTCAACCAAAAATATCCTCTTTGAAACATATTTTAGTCAAACAATCAAAAGTAGCAAAAGTAGATAACAAAGAGAAAATTCTAAAAAGAGTAAGAAAAGAGTTAAGTCACTTATGAGGGTATCCTCATTAGTCTGATACCAAACTTCTCAAGAGAAATTTTACATGCTAAAAAGATGAGATGATATATTCAAAGTCCCGAAACAAACCAAAAATGCCAACCAATCATACTATACCCAGTGAAGGTATCCTTCAGAAATAAAGGAGAAATAAAGACTTTGCAAGAGAAATAAAATCTGAGGAATTCATCACCTCCAAACTGATGCTACAAGAAATACATGAGGGAATCCACAGTAGATACGCAAGGGTGACTACCATCAAGAAAACACAAGAAATTATTCATACTCCTGGATAGCAGAGCGAGAGAGAGAGAGAGAGAGAGAGAGAGAGAGAGAGAGAGAGAGGGAGAGAAAATTGATCTCTATTAGTATACAACCTACAAAAACACAAAGATGAACAAGAAAAGAATAAATATACAAGACAAGGGGAAATAACAGAATGACAGGAGTATGTCTATTTATTAACAATACTAAATAGCTAGGTCTGGTGGTTCATGCCTGTAATCCCAGCTCCTCAGGAGGCTGAGGTGGGAGGGTCTCTAACTGAAGCCCAGCCTAGGCAACATAAAGAGACTGCATTTAAAAAAAACTATAAATAATAACCTTCAACATAATGGATTAAATTCTGGAATTAAAAGATACAGATTGGCTCAATGGATTAAAAAAGCACTAACTATATGCTGTCTACAAAAACCTGACTTCGCCAGTAAAGAGACATATGTTGGTAAACAAATCAGTAAGTTAAAGAGACAGCTACGGCTCATGCTTGTGTTATTCACAACAGTCAATATACAGAATTAAAGTAGGTGTCTGTTATGGCTTATAGCTAGATGTCTTCCCAAAGCTTCATGCACTCATAGTTGGGGCTTTCGGGAATGACTGGATCATGGGTGTGTGATAGTAGATTAGTCCACTGATGAGTTTAGCATAGCTGTGGGTGACGGACTCACTGAAGAGAGAAGATCCACACTGGGTGTGGTGGCACCAACTGATAAGCTTGTAGCCTGGATGACATAAAAAGGGAAAGAAGGAAGACTCACTGCATTCCTCCTGCCATACCATGAGCTCTTTCTCTTCTGCCTTGTTCTTTTGCCATGCTGCCCTCCCTTGGAACCAGCTGACTCTGAAACGAAACCTCTACACACTGTGAGATAAATAAACCTTTTCTCCTTTAACTTTTTGTTAAAGGGTATTTTGTTCAAGCAATGTGAAAGTAAGGCAGTGTCCATAAATAGATGAATGGATAAAGAAACTATGATAAAATACACAATAGAATATTATTCAGCCATAAAAATGAAATTCTGTCTTTGAAGCAACCTGGATGGAAATGAAGGACATATTAAGCAAAGGAAGTCAGGCACAGAAAGACAAATAGCACATCCTCTCATTTATATAGAGAAGCCAAAAGATTGATTTCAAGGCAGTAGAAAATAGAATAGTGGTTATGAGAGCCTGGGAAGGCTGTGGTTGATGGAGGGAGGGCTGGAGTGAACATGGCTATTACAGTTGGATATGAAGAGCGAATCATAATGTTCTAAAACACAACTGTGTTGAGACAATTAATGGAATATTTCACAGTAGCTATGAAGAGATTTTTGAAAGTTCCCAGCAAAAAAAGAAATGATATACATCTGAGGTGATAAGCAATACCAACCACCCTTATTTGATTACTACATATGGTATACCTGCATTGACATGTCACAGCACACCCCCTAAATGTGTATAGTTACTGTACATCAATTAAAATATAAATATATTCTAAACATGGGAGATGTGATCACTTAGGGTGAAGAAAGACATCTTTCCAGGCTTACACTAAAGGTATCAGACTTGTACAATTTTCTATGAGGACAAATATGTAATTTGATAATTCCCTAGTCTTGCAACTTACATACCCGGTTTCTACATATCATTTTTGTAAATTAATACATAGATTCTTTGTTATGTTCACCGCAAATGTAGGTTCCATGTGGATCAAGAGTTAGCTATCATAATGTAGAACTAGTAGTAAATTATTTATAAAAGCAAGTTTCACAATTATTACTCTTAATAAAACCGCAAATATTTTGATTTGCAATCAGCTACTAATAATTAAAAATTTTTTCTGTTTAGGCCAAACATATCAGTCAGGTTTCATGAAATGATTATGAGTAGTTTGTAGTATTCATGACCATCTTGTATTATTTTTAGCCCTTTGCTCATTTTTCCACTTTCTAGTGTATTAGTAAATACTAAGCCAAGTGTCTGCCATGGATTGCATACTCTCCAGATGCTTATTAACATGGCCCTCCGTGTTTTAATAGCTTTGTGGGAACATCCCTAGTTCTGCAGTGGGGATGAACTGTATTTGCATGTATTCCTTGCTCGTGATTTCTTTCACTTCTTTCATTCTAGTTGGACACAAATCTCATGCTTCAAACTTCCCCCCACAAATCTATAAATACAAAGAGACAAATAGTTGTGCGACGTTTAAAATAAAAGCAATCCTACTAAAAAAAAAAATCCAGTGGTAGTGACTGCTTGCAATTATTTTTAGCTTTTTTTCTATATGCCTAAGGATAAATTCAGAAGTTTCTTGACTTTTCAGTTTTCTATATTATCTATTGATTTGTTACTTTGGGAGATGTAAATATGTCTTGGTTGTATCACTTCCAACACTTCTTTTATATGTACATCATACACACACACACACACACACACTCACATATACTTTCCTTCATTATAACCACCCAATGGCCATATAAAAATCTTGCTAGATTAATATTAAATTTTAGTATTATTAAAACTATGTAAATATCACCACACTTTGTATAATGCACTATGATCACATTTACTTTTTTTGTTTTCTTTCTAAGTGTACTTCTCTACTTACTGTTCCACTCTTACGGATTCCCAATTCCTAGGCAACTCTGGATCTGCCCTCTGTTCCTTTTATCTTCTTCTTCTGTGAACACAGATTCATAGTAACTGCTTGAGAAGAGGCAAACTTCTAGAGACAATTGTTTTTATCACATTTTGGTTTTATAGCATTCAAACTGCATCACAAGAATTGTACATATTCTCTTGAATGATTCCCTCCAAATTTTTGAAGGCATTTGTATTTGTTCCTAATTTTCAGAGCTACTTTTGGAAGTCAAATGTTGTTTTGATTCCTTGTTGTTTTTATCTTTCCTCACCAGCTTTAGAATCATCGGTGGGCCGAGTTCGTGCTGAGCTGATGTTGGTAATCTCATTCAATCTTAGAACTCTCTTTAAATTCTGGAAAGGTTTGTAAATAATTTACTTGATCATTTTCTATCCCTCACTTTTTGTCATTCTTTTAAAAAAAATCTCCTATTTTAAAAAAGCATTAACCTCCTACATTGATCTCCTAATTTCATCATCTTTCTTCTATTTTCTATCTTTCCTTAAATTTGAGGGGCATTTCCTCCATTTCATTATTCAGTCTTTCAGATGAATGCTTCATCCTACTAGCATTTCTGAAAACACATTTTTATATTCTCTTTTCTTTTGTGTGGTCTCTTCTTACTGGTTCAATGTTGCAGCTGCTTCCTTGTTTACCTGAAGATATTAATTATAAATCTTTTTCTTCTGCTTTCTGAATTTCTACATTTGTTGGACATTTCCTTCATCTGTTGATTTGTGCTAAACCGTCCATGTGATGACTCTGACACCTCCAATTTCTGGATTGTTTCTTGTCCACCCCTAGGAAGCTGGAGGACGAACAGGTCCTCGGCTGCCCTGTGTCTGCAGGCTGGGCTCAGTTACTGGTCCCTTGGTGTGTGAAGTTGTGAGACTGACATTTTCTGCAAGATCCTGAAATGTTCAGCGCCAGTGGGGCATTTTCTACCCAAAGGAATGCTTTAGTGTCTGCTGTCTTACCTGGGACACAGGGTGCTGCTATTCTTACGGTAAAGGGAAGAAGGACCAGGCATCTCACCATTCAGAGTGTAGAGTTTTCGCTTAGTCCTGGTGTTTTCAAAACAGCGCTCATCACCTCAGCTCTGTGCTTCTCGGATGTGGACTCATCAGAGATTAAATCTTAGGTTTCACCCAGTCAAGGGCTCGCTGAGCAGCCTGGCTTCCCGGGATGCTAATGTGAAACGTGTTCTAACCCTGCGGGAGAAATGCACTGCCCACATAGGAGCTAGTTACAGTATTTCCAAGGAGAACCCCAATGCACCAATCCGCCACTGGGGAGACAGTGTCCTGAACACGCTGGCATTGAATTCTTGCAAGTTCTTCTAGGACAATGTGCTAGAAAGTTGATAAATTAATATAAAATAATCTTAGCAAATTCTACAACTGCACAGTGGGACGGTGGTCACACACAAAAAATGTAAGATTCTTTAAAAATTATCCTAAATCCCTCATAATCCCTCTCAGTTCTACATCCATGATCTCCATGGACCCATCTCATCTATTTACTCAGCTCCTATGAGCTGAGTCACTGCTTTTAGAGGTTCCCATGCGGTTCTTTCCTGCTAACCCCTGAGCTGTCCCTCATGATGTCTCCTTTTCCTCACATCCACTCTCCCTCTATCTCACTACTTCCATCGTAATGAGGAAAATATTTTTGTTTTCTCCAGGTGCCATATTCACTAATACACTTAAAGAAGACTTTTGTCCCAGGAACAGGGGCCAGCTGTGCCTCTCTGCTTCAAGACCAAACAACAGTTCACCCTAGTCTTCTGCACCACCCTGCAATGCAGGTATGTTTATGAACACCGGACTTCCTACTCCCTGGAGATCTTCAGGAGAGGGGTGGTCAGAGCAGTTGCTCATCTCTCTTCCTGAAGCCTCCACCCTGGGCTGGGTTTCTGATCCATATGGCCACGGTGCATGAGGCAGATTCCTGCCTGCATATTCTATGGCTTCTCCACCTGAAATGCCCTTTAAGATGGAATGAGTTCAAATGACTGAGAAAAAGTCTAAGAAAAATGGCCTCTCTCTCTCTGTCTCTCTCTGTCTTTGTGTGTGTATGAGTGTGTGTCTCACACACACACACACATGCCCATGCACACCTGCTCTGTGGCAGTGAAAAATTATAACTAAATGCTTCCTAGTGCTTCCCAGTTCCTAAGAGGGTGTAAAGGAAGATAGCTGAGCTCAAGGGCTAAAGGGTCCATGTGAAACCATCACACAGATGGACGTCAACACTATTAAATTAAAATGAAATGGTATCCAGGACAGGCTCAGAAGTGCAAGTGTTCCAGGCAGTCTGACCCCAGTCTTCCTCATACACTGTATTTAGAGTGTAATCACCCAAAACTTCAGCCAGACTCTCACTTGGTTTTGTCTGAAAAAGCAGAAGGAAATGTTTGAAACATAAGAGGAATTCAGATGGAAGAGGCAAGAGGTGCTTGAGAAAAGGACTTGCATTTGTACCTAGGCAGTGGGTGAATCAGGACAATGCCTTTTCCAGAGGTGTCTTTAAATAGCACGGGGCTCTGATGCCAGACATTCGATAGATGTCAGGTCTGTCGTCTTCTTTCAGAAGCATGCTCCTTGCTCTGTGGGATATGAATCTTAGTAATTTATTATTCCGCAAGGTTATTTTATGTTCTCTGTCTCTTACTTCCGGTTATTCTGCTTTTAATCTACTCCACACACAGTATCCTATCTTCTGTGATAAAATCACAAAGACATAGTAAGAAAACTGTAGGATTTAAAATCAGAGGACATAGGAGTCTTCAGGTCCATCATTTAATAGATAGGGAAATCAGAAAAATTATTTTACCTTTGTGAGCCGGATTCCTACTCTGTAAAATAGGGGAAGTCACCATCATATTCTGAGGGGGAGCTAAGGATCAAATGCAATCATATCATTAGTTCTTCCTGCACTAAAAAATGCCAGCCATTAGTATTCTTTACAGAGTTGAAAGGAAACAAGAAATCACAAGCACTTGAATAGTGATTATGCCCACCTGACCTCTCTAGGTACACAGATGTTTATGTTGAAGTTTGATTTTTAGTGTAACTTTTAGGTTGAGTTCTCCTCTCATTTTGACAAGTAAAATTCGAAAAATGTCTGGTCCAAGTATATTACGTACTAACACATTTTCTTGGCAATGGTAACTATGATAGCAATAACAAAGTCGAATTTGAGCTACCAATGCTTTCCTTTAACTCATCGAAAAAGTTATGAATGAAAATAGCTAACATTTCTCAAGTGCTTATTATGTCCCAAGCTGGGTTCTAAGTGATGTGTGCATATTATCTCATTAAATCATTACAATCGCCTGATGGGATATCGTCTGCAATTTACTGATGCAGGAATTAAAGAAAAGTAACAGACCCACGGTGTAGGACACAGGGACAGGCTCCAAAATCTGGATTCCTAATAAGCAAGCTGTAAGACCGCTCCATCTGACTGAGGCAGTTGTTCACCAGAGAAAGTCAGAGTATAGAACTCTAGGAGGGGAGCTGGTCCAGCCTCCCATCAAGTGGACAGATTAAGGCCCTTGACAGAGACCGCCTCCTTCCAACCTGCACCAAGCTGACAGGTGCGCAATTCAGGTGCCACTCTCCTGGCTCTGCCTGAGCCAGCTCTGGGTGGCATGGGGTCAAGGTTAAGAGGCCTCACAACCTCTGTTCTCAATGTTTCTTTCCTTCAATTCCCTCATAAAAGTCCTTCCTCCCCTTTTAAAATATCTCCCTCTTACTTCCCATGAGATAAAAGGATAATGAAAGCTTGTTTCTCAGGGCCAGAAATAAGTTATCTTCAGAATCTGATATCCTACTTTGTTGTTTTCTTGAAATACTCGCCCCTCCATTTCTTAAACAGATGGAGGTCACATGCTTTAAGAAAGTAAATTGCAATCCTCTCCCTTTCTCTTTGCTTATCGTGCTGCAAAACTGTGAGCATCCCTTTGGAGAAACTGTTTTTGTGAAGCTGGGTCAAGAGTGTCAATTCTGGGGTCTACCCTCAGCTGGAGGACTAGGCCTCTCTTCCGGGCTGCCCCAAATCAGGGGCCAAGGACGGTCGGGGAAGTCAAGCACCAGTGATAAGGAGGTGCCTACTTCTGATGCTGCGTCTCTCACAGGTGAAATGAAAAATCAAGCTCTCTCCTCTCTCTGCAGCGCTATCCCCTCTGAACACAACATTAATGTCCACCCGGAGTGGAGCGGTGGTCAAGGAGGTGATTAGTGAGATGGACCTTAACAGCTGGGCTCCCCGAGGCTGCAGCTGAGGAGGGGGCCCCAGCAGGCCCTGGGCCTGGTCCTTCTATCAACAGCAGCAGCCGCAGCAGATGAAAAGCTGGCAGAGGTGGGGGCAGGGGAGCCCTGACTGTAAACATCTCTTGCCTGTTGCCTAGAAGCAGTGGCAGCAAACAATCCAAGGACTGCTCCTAGATTTTCGAAATTTCCTTTATACGCAGGCTCTGTTCCTTTTTAAAATGTGCGGCCATTTTATAAGGTCATCAGCACACAAGCGACATGGGCATAGATCAGAATCATTTTCTAGCCACCGCGTGTGGTTGCTTACATAAAGTGGCCAATTACTGTTTAACAAACCCTCATTCGTGTTCGTACATTAATCCTGAGGCTTTTATAAACCTTTAATGATTACTCTATCGGAGGCACTCATGTCTGTAAGAATCCACAGAAAATTTTTAAAAAGTGGATGTTTCGTTGATGGGGAGAATTTGATAATTACTGAATGACAGGTTTCTGGAAAACGCTGGGATGGAGGACAAGAATTTTGTACGATAAATTGATGGAAAATGTGGTAATGGTAATGTTATAGGCTGTCCTGGCAGAAATGAACTATGAAATATCACACACAGAGCAAGAAAGGGCAAGGTGGTAATAGTGGAAGATTTTAATTACCTCAATATGGGACAGGATTACATCAAGTGGGAAGGAAGGCTGGATCTGGTGCGGAGCTGATTTCCAATTTAATGTGTACATCGCCTGAGAAGGAAGAAAAGAAGGCCAGGTTTAAGATTAAATAATATTTGGCACTCACAGGAAAGAGAGGATATAGGAAGCAGCGGTTAAATCTCATTAAGCATACGATTTAATCTCAAATGGAAGCTAGAGGTGTTCAGAGGCGACAGGGAAACTCAGAAAGACAGAAAATAAAATACAGCAGATAATCATGAATTCAGAAAAAGACAAACTAGTGAATTAAGGTCAGGGTAAATAGCAGGGAAGTGGCTTTTAAAAACACAGCATCAGCCAGAATGCCAGTCTCTCTAATAAGTGGTAAATTTGTTTAGCGTTTTCCAAGATCAAAGTGGAAAAGTAATGCTTCTAGGAGGATGCAAGGAAGAAAAGGGTCCCCTCCTCTTCCAGGATCCAAAATGTTTAAAGGAAGAGAAGATGTTTTAGACCTGGGGGAGAAGTCTGAGAGACGTGGGGGAGAAAAGGAAGCAAAGAAGTGACCCAATCCGATCAGAGGGCAAACTCTTCATGGCACTGAAAGCATGCAGCCAGGGCAGGATTCATGGGACTGCGAGGGGCTGAGACTGACGTGGTGAGAGGAGCTGAAGGGACCTCCGCAGGCTGTTTACAAAGCAGCTGAAAGCCACATCCTGGAAACGGCGATACATTTTCTCAGGGTGGGGGATGAAATGTTAAAAGGATTTTATGATGATGCAGGAGCAGAGATTGGGCAGTTCAAACTATCAGAAGTCGACAGGGCACAAGATCCAGGTTAAGTAGGTCACAGAAATGCCTTCAGCAACATTCTCGATAGCTCGCCCTGGAGATCAAGAACCAGGGCCGGGAGCGCCTCTAGCATTGGGTTTTGCAAAGGGGCTTAGAAATCTTCTTGAGAGTAATCTGAGTCCGATTTTGTAAAGCAGGTAGCGCTGACCCTCACTTTGCCAGCTGGTGAAGAGTTAAAATTAGCTTAATAATTCAAAAACAAATGACATTTCCACAGAAACGTAGCATGTATGCATGTGGAAATGGAAGTCTCACATGGCTTCTCAGTTTCTTAGATTACTGATCATAGAAAGTCCCTCTCTAATTTGTCTACATTCAGTGAGGTGGTAGAAGACTAAACAAGAAGAAATGCCAACGACTCTAAGCTGCTCTGCTGGCTGAAGTTGCACTAGGATGATCAACAGCCCCTCCCACCAGGCTCTAGCTGTATTTCTCGGACCAATCAAAATAAGATAAAGGGGTTGTAAAACTTTAAAGTTAATCTTTAAAAGGCAAATGGCATTACTTAATGTTCATTAATCACTTTTTCTTTTGCCCTCCCTCTCTCTTCCCTCCTTCCTGCCTACAGATGTGTATGGAATTTTCTAGACCCAATTGTAAGATTTAATGATCAAAGTTTGCAAATATGTCATTGCTGTTATCTCAACAGTGTGAAGCCCAGAACAACCCTTTCAGTGGATGACACAGCCATGGACAAGTACAGAAGGAAGCAGAGAAGTAAACCAAGTGAAGTCGAAGTGAAGGGGAATACTTTGAATATAAAGTGCATTAGAGGTGAGACAGTGTGGTGAAACACAAAATGATGCAACCAGATCATTTCCCTTCTTTTGGACTTTATATTTCTTTGTCTTATCAAACTCTTCCACCTTAATAACATTTGTTGTTGGATGTAATTTCTTAGACTTTATTAAAAAGAAGAGAGCAAAAGCAGGAGGTGGAACAAAGTGAGTGGAAACCTTCATGATATAGAAAAAATATTAAAGCAGTGTTCACATGTTTCAGAAATGTATGCACATTTGCTTAACCTTTTAATAAATTACATGGAGAAATATAATTCAAAAGCAAAATTTCTGTTGCTTATCAAAAAATAAAGTGAAATAAATAAGAATGATGAATAGAGGTGGCAACATCAACATGATGGAACAAATTAGGCTCTGTGGACCCACAAGGAAAATGTATAGCTCATGTCAGGAAGTGGAAAATCATGCATCAGGGTTAGCTATAACCACCTGGAATAAAAAAGAACACAACAACAACAAAAAACATGGAACAAGGTCTACCATGGGGGTCATGATATGAAAGTCACTCTTAAAATAATACTTTCTTTTTCAGTCGAGCTATCCTATTACAATCCGGTGAAATCATTCTTACAGGTGTCCAGAAAAATCAGTGAAATCTAGTTCTAAAGCTGTAGAGATTCACTATAGCTTGAATACTCATCCATTGTTGGCTGGAATATGCATCCACTGCATGTTCCTTGTGATGAATACACATCCAGAGAGCTGGGCCTCATTGTTCCTTTTCCTGTGTCTCCTACAGAGCCTATGCCAGGAAGATGACTTTGCATGGATCACCTCTACCTTTCCTCTCTCCTTACCATCTTCTCCTGAATCCACAGGAAGCCACTGTGCCAACTCACATTCTTCAATCTTAGTGACCATCAAAAAGCAGGACTCCCAGAAAATGGGGAGATTTCCTTCAGTACACCCAAGTCTATTCTTTTTCCATGTCTCCACGTTTGACTTAATATTTTTCGAGTCCTCCTTCTATAATGTATCAAAGTCTATGTTATGCTTTAGATCTAAAATTTCCCCCAAGATTATCATGAGTTTGGAAGGCAATGGGGGTGCCATACTCATCAGTGGATTCGTCCATTGGTGAGTTCGTAACTGAATGTGCTGCTAGAAGGTGGGGCCTGCTTGGAAGGGGGTCACTGGGGTGTGACTGTGTATTCCTGTCTCCCACTTCTCCCTTCTCTCTCTGCTACCTGGTGGCCATGGGTTGAGCACCTTTGCCTCTGCCATGCCCCATTGTCATCCTGTCCTGCTTTACAGCCAGCTGACTGTGGACTGAAACCAAGAGTCAAAATAAACTCTCCTCCTTTGAGTTGTGAGTGTTGGGTGTTTTGTCCGAGTAATAAGAAAGTTACTAAGATGCTCTTTAAAACAAAAGGTTCTAATAATATGCATAGGAGCCAGGGAGTTAGCTCAGTGGTTCCGCCGCCTGCCTCACAAGGGCAAGGTCCCAAGTTTGATCCCTGGTACCAAAAAGAAAAAGTGTGTTAAAAAAAACTTGGAAGCAGCCCAATTGCCCATCAACTGGAGACTGGATAAAGAATATGTGGGTTTTTAAAATAAAATGGCATACTACTCAGCCATAAATAATGAGAAATTAGACATTTATAGGTAAATGGATGCACATTGAGGCCATACTCTTTAAGTGAAATAAATAGGACACACATGTATAAATACTGAATAGTTTCTATAGTGTGAGAAACTGAAAGTGTAAATAAGGACTAAAATGTATAATAGGTAATGTGAAATAGGAAGAAAAGGGGCAAAGGGGCAGTGGGAGGGTTGCGGGAAAGGAAAGAAGGAAATGGAATCAATATGAGAAAATGAAAAAATGGAAACAAAGTCTGTAAATAGGGAGGGATGGAGGAGTTGAAGGGAGGGTAGAGGAATGGGGAAAAAATAAGAATCAAGAGAGATTATGTAAAGGTGCAAATTTCCAATTAAAAAAATAATTACTTATGCATAGCAGAAAGTGTACCACATTTACCTGAGTTCTTTCCTATTATCTCATCACTAATTATAAAAGAAACAACTTTACTTCTGAAAGAGAATAATTTTATTTTATATTGAAATTTATTTTGAAAGAGAATAATTTTAGAAACATAGTAAGTAGATGAGGGATATTTCCCTGGAAGGAGGTGGGGACAAAGAAGGGGATACTATTAATCTTAGCAGGGAAAGAAAAGAAAAGAAAACTTGTATAAATATTTCAATAGTAAATTTACCAAGATATCTTGAGATTAATTCAAGTTACCTTTGGCATTTACAGTTACAAGAGGTGTTCAAAGTGGTGGCCATTAGCTTTATTAGTGCAGTGAACTGGTGCTTGGGCAACACTGGTCTTTGAGATTGCTGCACATGCATTTTCAGTTTCCTCCTTAAGGGCTGGCAGTGTAGTTGGTTTTCTGTGATATACAACATCCTCTAGGTTTCCCCATATGAGGGTAACACCATCTGTTGTAAAAACATCATACTATTTTTCTTTTCCTGAAGTGTGTATACATTTTTTGTCATACATAATTGATTTCAGGCTGATTTCAGCAAACTGGAGCTCTGGACCAAGAACTGCCTCTGAATCGCTTTCTGACCTTTGTCAAATCAATTAAAATTTATCTCTTCTCTTTTGTTATACTTCTTAAAATAGAAATAGAAAGAATCCCCCTCAAATAATTGCTGAATGTAAGAGATAATCCTTCACAATAACTGAGATAAATACTATGTATTACTCACTTTCTGTGGGACAAAGTACCCAACACACATCTTAAAGGAGGACAGGTTTATTTGGCTCACAGTTTCCAGTAGCTTCAGTCCATGGTTGTTTGGTTCTGAGGCAGAAATGGCCTGGTGGAAAGGCATGGTGGAGGTAAGTTGTTTGACTAATGACAACCAGCTGAGCAAAGGGGGAGCTGGGGACAAGAATACACCTTTCCAGATCACGCTCCAGTGACTCACCTCCAACCAGGCCCAAATTTCTAACAGTACGTTCAGCTGTGAACTCATCAGTGGATTAATTCACTGATGAGTAGAGTGCCCCCATGATCCAGTCACCTTTCAAAAGCTCCATTTCTGAATACATCATATTTTAGGGGAGCATTTTAGGTTTGAACCACAACATTTTGCTGCTGGGCCCCAAAAGACATATGTCCATGTCACTATGCAAAATATTTTTGTATTCCATCTCTAAGAGTTGCCAAAGTCTTAACTGTTCCATCATTGCTAAAAAGTCCAAGTTCAAAGTCTCCTCAGACACTGTGAGCCTCTGTAAAATTCAAAAAACAAAGGTAAGTACTTGCAACCTACAATGGCATGGGACAAACATGTCCATTCTAAGATTGATTAGTCCACCATCTTTAAATTCAGTCTCATAAAGTCTTAGGAAATGGGCAATATGAAGACAAATTATTTGCCTAAATGAAGCATGCATGACTTCTAGTTCATTTTTCAATACAGACTTCATTTATATCTGAAGCTTCGTGAGCCTGGCCTTTACAGTCAACATTACTATTAGCATTCTGGTCTTCTGAGTCTGACCAGAATCTTTCATCAACCTCTTTTAAGGGCAATTTAGGCTTCTATAGCTCATTTCTCCAAACATTTCCAACTCTTCCTGCAAACAAGTTCCAAAGGATTCTGAAACACATTGTTAGGTACAGTCACAACAATGACCCTGCTTCTCTGGTACCAACTTTCTACTTAATCATTTGCCCATTGCTGGGACAAAATTAGTTAGCTCACAGTTTCCGGTGGGCTCAGTTCATGGTTGGTGGCTCCAAGGCAGAAATGACATGGTAGGAGGGCAAACTATGGAAGCCAGGAAGTAGAGAGAGATGGAAGGACTTTAGAACAAGAGTACATCCTTCCAGCTCATGTGCCCAGTGAACCATCTTCAACCAGGCCCCACTGTCTAACAGTAGATTGAGCATGAACTCATCGATGGATCAATACACTGATAAGTACAATACCCTCATGGTCCAATCACCTTCCAAAGCCCCATCTCTGAAAACATGAGACTTTTGGGGGATATATTAGGTCTAAAATGTAACATGATATGAATAGCATTACTTTAAAGTAGCAAAATATATATAGCAGATAGCAAATATATAGTAGCAAAATATACAGTAGATATAGGGCAAAATCCAAAGAATAATTGTGAAACAAATTCAAATTTATGATACAACACTTCAATGTATTACGAATTCTCTCCTAGAGGAGTGGAAGCCTAAAGTAAAATTATTAAAATGAAAATATTTGATATATTGACCATATATCTTGAATATATAACTATAT
>NW_004624830.1:3918466-3996313 GCF_000247695.1 Heterocephalus glaber | reverse complement strand
TTTTAAATTCTGTAAAATCTTTGGTAATGTTGTCTAAATCTTGATATGGTAATTTTAAAAATGTATAATTGATATTGTGAAATAGGAAGAAAAGGTCTAAAGGAGTAGAGGAAGTGGGAGGGGTAGGGGAAAGGAAAGAAGGGAAAGAGAAAAAATAGAAGAAAAGAAAAAATGGAAACAAAGTCTTTGTAAATAGGGAAGGGTGGAGGGGATGAAGGGAGGGCAAGGGGAGGGGAAAAAAAAAGAACCAAGATACATCATGTAATGGTACAAAATCTCAATGATGAATGTAACTATTTTATACCTAAAATGTACCAATAAACTTAGTGGGAAAAAAACCCTTCCATCTTGAGGATGTAATGTTCACCTATTATGATCATACCTCTCATTCCTCTCCCTTACTTACCACCCTGGATACCACTGCTGCTGCTACAACAAAACCAAGAACGATGCCTTAGTCATTTGGTTTCCTCAAAATGTGATTTTTCCCATCAAAAGATACAAGTTTGAGTCATTCCAATACCTCTTCTCAATTTAATGTATGATTTCTTTCTAGTTTTTGATACTGGATATATTTTGCTTTGATTTTAGTAAACAACAATTTATCTTTTAATATTGAATAGTATTTGTACATTACAAAATTGATGATTTGTTCAGAGACCATTTATAATTAAAAGATGCTTAGTAAATATTTCAATTTTTTCATTTTCAAAACAATATTTCCAAAGCAATGACTCCCTCTATGTAATATTATTGCCTGGGTATATGGAGATGATCCCCAATCTACAGCTTTTAACGTCAGTTGAGTATATGAAAACTCCTATACAATTAACAGATACTTCTGAGATTTCAAAGAATAACTTCAGAACAATAACCACTTTCCAAAGAATACCTAGGGATAGTCTAAGAAAGACCACAAAGAATGGCATAATTAAAATTAAACCATTAATATAGACAAAAAATTTTTTTAAAGTCATACACACACATAGACACACACACACAACAACATATACACACAAAGATCATTTGAGTTGTACATATGCTATATTATTTTATAGCTAACTTTAATTTGTATCTGGTATTGTTGTAAAGACAGCTTTAAAGTTAACCAAAGCATATGCTATTAAAGTAGCATAATCAAATATATACAGAACATGGACTTAGTCAACTGTGTTTACATATAAGTGCTTTGAAAGCTTCCATATGTAGCAGTGATTTCATAAACCCCAAGCCTAAAATGGTACATCAAATTCTCTAGATTATGTAGTGCTTTTATATTCTTAGATAACATCTATAGTCTTTAAAATATAACTCTATATGTATAAAGTTATACTGTATCCTGGGAGTTAAATTCTCACATCTGTCTGGCTTCAGAAAGACCCCAGTATAAGGAAAGTCAGGACAGAAACTAAGGCAAACTTAGGTGCTATGAGAAAATACCATCAACTGAGTTGCACATAAACAGTGTAAATTTACTTCTCATGATTCTAATGGCTGGGAAGTCCAAGATGAAGGTGTTAGCAGGTGAGTGTTTGGTGAGGACCTGCCTCCTGTTTTATAGAACTGCAGCTTCCTGCTTTAAGGACAGAAAACTGAGGGTGCATTTTACATGACAGGAGGAACAACCATCTCTCCAGATCTTCTTCACCACGGACACTCAAGACTCCCATTCATGAGGGCCCCTGCATTCATGACCTAATGACCTTCCAAGGGTCCCATGTCCTAATGCCACCACCCCAAGGGATGGGGTCTACACCACATGAAATTTGAAGAAACACATAGATTTGGATCATAACAGGTAACTTGTAGGAAAGATGACACCTTTCCTTGGCCTCCATTTTACTAAATGGATCAGAGCTGTCTTAAATTGCTGGCCTTCAAGGAAGAACAGCAGAATTAGCAATTGATCTTCAAATCAAGGTGAAGAATGCCATCAGTAACTACTAACATAGGAATACATTTACAGTGTGTTGTTAAAACAGAAGAAGAATATTATAAAATGCTATGCACAGTAATTCATCATTTTTGTGAGCAAGGAATAAGAAAAGGTTTAAGTAGATTAACTATGGATAATAATGATTATCTTTAAGTGATGACACTGAGGAAAATGCCTTTCCTTTATCTATAATTTCTTTTTTATTAGTAGATGTTTATAACTATAATGAACATGTATTGTTTTTTCATCTAAAAACTTGAATTTTTAATCTTAAAAGTAAAAATCTGTTTTGTCTTTTCTACTGAGAAATTCTTTTAACCTGTAGATTTAATATTTAAACATAGCATTTTTATGTTAATCTATATTTATATATAGTCTTTAATTACCTAAATAAATGAATCTAGTAGCTAATGAAGGTTGAATTTATATGAAATTAACCAGACCTTTTAACCTAATTTTACAATAGTATCAAATTTTACTGAGAGTATTAATTTTATTATGTGCTAACAATGGGAATTTTTTTGGGGGGGAATTTATTTTTGACTTACAAAACTGATAAGGTAACATAAAATTAACAGCTATTGGTTTGTTTCATCAATTACATGCAGAGATTCTTAGACTTATAAAATTATTTAAGGCTGAAGGAGATTATTCAGTTTAAACTGTTAATTTTACAGATAAGGATCTTAAATTTCAAGGAAACTTAGTAATTGCCCAAGGTCATTCATGTACTTCATGACAGTCAGGGGTTATGACCGAGGTTTGTGATGTTGCTTCCATTGAAGGTCATAGTATACAGAAAGAGACGCAATTTATTTCTTTCCTCTAAAATTCTTTGCTTTACACTATTTGAATTTCTCAAGTTGTCTTTTTAAAAATTTTAAATCATTGTGCTTAAGTTAATCCCTTTAAAACTTTCCTTAATCTTAAAAATATATGATTTCCTTTAAAGCAATTTAGACACTCATGCTTTTAAAAATAAATATTAAATATAAAGCCCTGGTTGTAAAAAAATTTGATATTTTGATCAATTTGATTAATTGGATAATTTGATTAATTTTTATTAATTTGTTGAATTTTTAAACATATTTAAATATTGTCTTAGCCAGCCAATGTGTAAATTCATACATTGTCTGAGATATATATAAACAGCCATAATTATCTTACTGTTACACATAGACATATACAGTTACAGCTCTACATTTACCTTGTTTTGATGATAAATAATGGTGATTATGACAGTCTGTTTTACTTTACATTTCATATGAGAAATAATTTGAAACATTTATCACATTTAGGTAGCTGTATGGCATAGAGGAAAGAGCTTTGATCTTAATTACATGGAAATTCAATCCACCTATCAACATTTGGACAGAGGCAAATTGCTCTACTTTTCTGAGCCTCAGTTTTCTTATCTGAAAGTAAGATTTAAAACTAGCTACAAGCATTTTTGAATGATAAAAATATCTTATGTAAAGATCTTATAAAAATCTCATTTCATTGAAGGCCACATGGAAAGCATTCAATACACATGTAGCTTATTTTAAATTTTAAAATACTTATTTGACAAATAAAAATTGTGTATATTTAAAGTGTGCAATATGATAATTTGACAAATGTAGACATTGTGTATTGATCGTCAGAGTCAGATTAACTACCATATCCATCACCACCCACAGTTATCATTACTGTGAAGCAACAAACTTTAGAAATTTGTCTCATCAAATTTTGAATAAGTAATACAGTATTATTAACTAGCATTATTGTCTAGAATTCTCATAGCTGAAAGCTTATACCATTTAGGCAACATCTCTTACCCTCCCTCCCCAGCTTCTGCCAACTACCATTCTACTCTCTCATTTCAAGTATCAGATATAATAGTAAAGTGCACATTATTTGCACTTGTTATATTCCCTTGATGAATTATGTTTTCATCATATATCATGACATCCATTGTTTCTTGTTTTACTAAAAATCTATTTTGTCTGCTGGAAATAAAATCATCCTGTGTTTTTTGGCTACCTTAAATGGAATATTTTTTTCACACATGCACTTTCTGCCTGTGTGTCTTTAAGGTAATGTGAATCTTTTCTAAGTAGCATATTGTTGAATTGTTTTAAAAATCCATTCATTCACATATTTTGTGTCATTTGGCTGGAGAAGTTACTGCATTTATGCTTAGAGTAATTATGGTTAGATAAGAATTTATGCTGCCATTTTGTTAGCTGTTTTCTGATTGTTCTGTGGTTCCTTCATTCCTTTATTCCTTTCCTCTTTTGCTGTTTTCCTTTTTTTTTTTGTACCACGGATCGAATTCAGGTACTTGTGCCTGCACTTGCAAGGCAGGTGGTGGAAGCACTGAGCTAAATTCCCAGCCCTGTTTTCCTTTTGATTTGTTGATTTTTAATAGTGCTATACTTTGATTCTTTTCTCTTTATCTTTTCTGTAACTTTAGGAATTTTGTTCTTCTTTGTGATTACCATGGGACTTACGCACATCCTATTATTAGAACATTCTATTGTAAGCTGATAGTAACTCAACTGTCATCACATACATCTACACTTGCTTCTTATCTCCAACATTTTTTGCTGTTGATATCACATTTTACATCTTTCTATATTGTGTATCCATTAACATATTGTTATACCTATAGTTAATACTTCTTTTAACTTTTATATTAGAGTTAAAAATACACCAGCATCACAGTAGTACAGTATTCTAAATTTGACCATACATTTACATTTATAGTATGTTTTATACTGGTCATGTGTTTGTTTGCCTGCTGTTACTTAGTATTCTTTTATTTCGACTTGAAGAACTAGGATTAACTATCTCAGCTGTTGTTTGTGTCTGTGAATGTCTCTCTCTCTCTCTCCTTCATTCTGAAAGACAGTTTTGCTGGGTATAGTACTCCAAGTGGAAAATTGTTTCCTCTCAGCACTTTGAATATATGATCTCATTCCCTTTCTGGTTTGCAAGGTTTCTGTTGATAAGCCCTTTGAAAACCTCATTACTGTGAAGGATCCCTTGTATGTGATGAATCTCTTTTATTGGTATTCTTTTAAGATGCTATCACTGTCTTTGACTTTTGAAAATTTGATTTTAATGTGGTATTCTTTGGATTTATCTTGTTTGGGGGATTCATGAATCTCAATGTCCATTACCCTCACAAGTTTGAGAAAAGTGTATTTCTTTAAATATGCCATAATTTTTATATTCATATAATTGATGATGTCTCGTAGGTCTTACATACACTCCATCCTACAGCTGTGCATTTCTTAACAACATATCATCCATTCTGAAGACTGTGTCATTCTGTGATTTTCTACTTGTGTGAACATTACATAGGTGGTATAGTATAGTGCACACCTAGGCTACACGGGAGAGCCTGTTCCTCCTAGGATACAAACCTGTACAGTGCCATCTTGCTAGAATCATCAGTATCACTGTTCTCCACCTCTGCATCTTGTCCTGGGGGAGGTCTTCGGGGACATTCAGGGACACAAATGGAGCTGTCACCTCCTAAGAAAACAGTGCATCCTCAGGATCCCTCCTGAAGGACCTGCCTGGGGCTCTGCAAGTGTAGGTATCATTCTTTTCAGAAACAGGTCCATGACAATTTTCTTGTTTTTATCATAAACTTGCTTGCAAGCCAATAATGCATCATGAACATTCCCACTGGGGCCCTGTAACATCAAACTTTCTAAGGAGTTTGTTGAAGTCTTCTGCTAAATCCCTTACTACGAATTTTCTTGGGGGCCTCTTGTTTTCCTTCTGGAGTTTGTTTTTCTATTGTCTCTTCTTCAGCTATGCATTCCTGCTCTTCTTCCATTCTGATCTTATGGGGCAGCAGTGGGTGGGCCTGATAGCAGGGCCACAAGTATCATGAATTCTTGCTGGTCCCTATGTGAACATCTGTAACTTCAGGAACTTGGTCCTTAGGGTCGGTTTCAGGATGACTGTTCACTTCAGGGGCTACAGAGGGCCAGTTGCCAGCCTCACAATGGGTGCGGTTTTCTCTAATCGCTGTGACAATTTCTACTCACTTACTGGGTGAGTCCTTGAGCAGGCAGCACTAGCCCTGAGCCATGGGTGACAGCAGCTGGAACTGAGTCACAGAGCTACTTAGGGTCCATGCCTGAGGCCAGTGTCAGCTTGCTTCCTGCAGGGACATAGATCAGTATGTCTTTCAGTGGGTCCCTGAGAAAACAGGACTGCTCTCAACTCACAGCTGCAAAGGGCTTAAGCTGAGTTACAGTGCTATTTTAGGGTTGACCACAGAGACCAACATTGGTGGCCCAAGGCAGATGGGGACATGACTCCTCTCAGATCCTTCAGCGTGAACTTTTAGTGGCAGGGAAAAGAGAAATGGGTTAGCAGCTGAGCACATGTGTGATGAACGCCTTTGAGACTGGAGATGAAGCTGTGATCAGCAAGTCCATCACCTCGCCGGCATGTGACACTGACCTTGCCCAGGGGGGCTTCTAGGTCTCCAGCTCCACCAGTCTTCTGATCATCTGCCTGTGTCTCAAAGCTTCGACAAAACCACAGTTTTGCATACAGCTGCAAAACTTTTTTTGCTTTGAGAAGACAAGTGTGGGAGATCTCTTATTTTTCCATCTACCTCTGAAATAACCCATTGTAGGTTATTTTAAAATAGAGGGTAGGGACAAATGAAATTAACAGATGTTTACAGAATGTTTCACCCCACAAAATCAGAATACACATTCTTGTGAGCTGCACACAGATCTTTCTCCAAAAGAGACCACATACTTGCTCATAGAACATGTTTAAGCAAGTGCAAAGGAACTGAAGTCATCCCCTATATATTCTTAGGCCATAGTGCAATGAAATTGGAGATCAATAGCAAAAGAAACCTCAAGAATTTCCTAGACACATGGAAATGGAATATCACACTTTTGAGTAACCAATGGGTCACAGAGGAAATTAAAGAAGAAATCAGACAGTTCCGACAATTAAATGACATTAACAGTACAACATATGAGAATCTATGGGAAACAATGAAAGCAGTCTTATGAGGGAAATTCATAGCACTGAATACTCATATTGGGAAAACAGAGTGAGCCCAGTTAAACAACCTGATGCTGAGCCTCAAGCTTCTAGAAAAACAAGAGCAGAACAAACCAAAAGCTCATACAAGGGAGGAAATTATAAAGATCAGAGCAGAAATCAATGCAATAGAGACTAAGAGAACAATACAAATAATCAATGAAGCAAAAGAGTTTTTCTTTGAAAGAATGAACAAAATTGAAAAATCCTTAGCCAACCTTATCAGGAAAAGTAAAGAAAAGGCCCAAATCCTTGAAATTAGGAATGAAAAGGATGAAATTACACCAGACCCAGCAAAAATCCAGAGGATCATCAATACCTACCTTGAGAACCTATATGCCAATAAGACGGAAAACACAGAAGAAATGGACAGATTCCTAGATATGTATGAATTACCAAAATTGAATGAAGAACACTAAAAATTCTAAACAACCCAATATCAATCAATGAAATTGAAAGCGTAATTAAAAACTGACCAGCTAAGAAAAGTCTAGGTCCTGATAGATTCACAGCTGAATTCTACAAGACATTTAGAGAGGAAATGTTCTCACTACTGTTTAAACTCTGCAATGAAATTGAAAGGGAAGCAGTACTCTGGAATTCATCATTCCTGGAAGTAAGCATCACCTTGATACCCCAAGCAGAGAAAGACCCAACTGAAAAAGAGAACTATAAGCCAATCTCACTAATGAACATAGATGCAAAAATCCTTAATAAGATACTGGCAAATAGAATGCAGATCATCAAGAAGATCATACAACCTGATCAAGTGCAATTCATCCCAGGGATGCAGGGATGGTTCAATATTTGCAAATCAGTAAATGTAATACACTATATCACTAGAGACAAGGACAAAAAACATATGATCATCTCAATAGATGCAGAAAAAGCATTTAACAAAATCCAACACGCATTTATCATAAAAACCGTACAAAAAATTAGAATAGATGATCTCTACCTCAATCTGATAAAAGCCATCTATGAAAAGCCAACAGCCAATATCATACTAAATGGTCAAAAACTGAAATCCTTCACACTAAAATCAGGAACAAGACAAGGATGTCCACTATCACCACTCCTCTTCAATATAGTTTTGGAAACATTAGTCATGACAATTAGACAAGAGAAAGAAATAAAAGGAATAAAAATAGGAAATGAAGAAGTCAAATTGTCATTATTTGCAGATGACATAATACTCTATATGGAAGACCCCAAGAACTCCACCAAAAGTCTTCTAGACTTAATAACCAAATTCAATAAAGTAGCTGGACACAAGGTCAACACACAAAAATCAATAGCTTTCCTGTGCATGAACAATAGACTTATTGAGAGAGAAATAGGGCAAACAATTCCTTTCAGAATAGTATCTAAAAAACTGAAATACCTAGGAATCAACCTAACAAAAGAAATCAAAGGCCTTTTCTCTGAAAACTATAGCACTCTGAAAAGAGAGATTGCAGAAGATATCAGAAAATGGAAAGACATCCCCTGCTCCTGGGCAGGAAGGATCAACATAGTGAAAATGACTATACTTCCAAAACTGCTATATAGGTTCAATGCAATCCCCATTGAAATCCCAGCAGCATACTTCACAGATCTTGAGAAAAAAATTCAAAAATTCATTTGGAACAAGAAGAGATCCAGAAGAGCAACAGCAATTCTAGGGAAAAGAGACATGGCAGGGGGTATCACAATCCCCAACTTGAAACTATAATACAAAGCTACTGTGATAAAAAAGCATGGTACTGACAAAGAAACAGACCTGAGGACCAGTGGAACAGATTAGAAGTTGCAGAAACAACTCCAGACACAGCCACCTCATCTTCGATAAAGGAGCCAAACACCCTCACTGGAAGAAAGATAGCCTCTTTAATAAATGGTGCTGGAAAAATTGGGTTTCAACTTGCCAAAGATTAAAACTAGACCTATATCTCTTACCATGCACTAAACTAAAATTGAAATGGATTAAAGATCTAAATATTAAAACAGAAACGCTGAACCAGCTGGAACAGAGGTTAGGTAGAATGCTTGAAGACATTGCTGTAAGAAAATATTTTATGAACAAAACTTCAGTTGCCTGTGAACTAGCACAAACAATCAACAAGTGGGATCTCTTCTTACTGAAAATCTTCTGCACAGCAAGAGAAACCACCAACAGAACTAAGAGACAACACACAATGTGGGAAAAAATTTTCACCTCCTGTTCCTCAGACAAAGATCTACTATCTCGAATCTACAAAGAACTTTAAAAAAATCAGACCTCCCAAATTTAAAGATCCAATCCAAAAATGGGCATCGGAAATGAACAGACATTTCTCAGAAAAAGAAGTAGGAAGAGCAAATAAACATATGAAAAAATGTTCAACATCACTGGTCATTTGAGAGATGCAGATGAAAACAACGCTGAGATTCCACCTCACTCCAGAAAGAATGGCTGCTATCATGAAATCAACCAATAACAAATGCTGGCAGGGCTGTGGGTTAAGAGGAACCCTGCTCCACTCCTGGTGGGAGTGTAGACTGGTACAACCACTGTAGAAATCAGTATGGAGATACCTCAAAGAACTAGGACCAGAAGTTCCTTTTGACCCAGCTATTCCCCTGCTGGGTATCTTCCCCAAAGAGTTAAAAGAATCGTACCACAGTGATATATGTGCATCCATGTTCATAGCAGCACAGTTTGTAATCACTAAAACTTGGAAAGATCCCAATTGCCCATCAACTGGAGACTGGATAAAGAAAATGTGTTTTTTAAATAAAATGGAGTACTACTCAGCCATAAAAAATGAGAAATTAGAGACATTTATAGCTAAATGGATATACGTTGAGGCAATACTCTTAAGTGAAATAAATAGGACACACATGTGTAAATACCAAATAGTTTCTCAGTGTGAGAACCTGAAAGTGTACATAAGGACTAAAAGGTATAATAGATAAGGCAAAATGGTAAGAAAAGGGGCAAAGGCACAGTGGGAGGGGTAGGGCAAAGGAAAGAGGGGAATGGAATTCATATGAGAAAATGAAAAAATGGAAACAAAGTTTTTGTAAATAGGGAGGGATGGAGGGGTTGAAGGGAGGGCAGGGGAATGGGAAAAAATAAGAACCAAGAGAGATAATGTAAAGGTGCAAATTTCCAATGATGAATGTCATTATGTTGTATACCTAACATGTACCAATAAAATATGAAAGTGTAAACAAAAATAGAGTGTAGACAGAAGGTAAGTAAGTAACATCCTTTTTGAAGTCCAGAGAACTGTAATTAGTCTATGTTTTATTCCATTCACACTCATTCAGCTATTCAGTTAGGACTGTGGTTAATAGTGTTCTTTCATTCTATAGCTTCATAGACCATGAAAGAGTAAACTTTAGCAATGGTCTGCTCTCCTCTGAAGATACAGGAACTTTCAGAAAAAGGAACCATACGTCTTAGTCAGTTTTCTGGTGCTATAACAAAATATTGCAAATCTGGTAATTTATAAAGAACAGAAATTTATTTCTCATAATTCAGGAGACCAAGAAACCCCAGATCAAGGTGCTAGGATGTGTGGTGTCAGTGAGGGCCTGGTCTCCACTCCCAGTGTGGCACCTCGAGTGATCCATACTCCATAGTGGAGCAGTGCTGGTCCTCACTTGGTAGAAAAGAGGAAGGAAGCGAAACCCCACCTGCAAGTCCTCTTTTCCCCAGTATGGAGCTCCTGTGACCTAAATGCCTCCCTGTTAGCTTCACCTCCCAGCTCTGTGGCCTAGGGGCTTTACTTTCAACTTGAGTTTTGCATAGACAAAAACTTTCAAACCATAGTGCACTGCACATTTTCTATTTAAGAAGCCCAACCATGTATTTTCACATGCAAGGACAATCAGATTTCAAATGATTCAAAAAACCTTAAACGTGTATGCTTTCTTAAAAATATGTGAGTCATCCCAGCTTTCAGGTGAACACTAGCAATACGTGCAACCGAGGACCCAGGCATAAGTTTTCTTCTCTTCAGGAAGAGTGAGCAGCAAAATGAGGAAGACACCACTGCTGTCTCCAGCCCCCTGAGTGGCCACCATACTGTGTAGGGCAGGATCGTTAGCTGCTTGCAGAAATGGACTTGCAATCATTTCAACATAAAAGTAAATGGTAAGGAAGGCACTGTGTAGCTCACAGAATCACCAGTAAGGGTGCAGAACCAGACTTGGAACATGGCAGGAACAAGGCTGATTAGCTGCCAGGATCCCATCCCAGGCCACTGTGCACAACTAGCCCAGGGGCACACGGTGCGGCCACCACTGCTGCTGGCTTGAGCTGCTCTCACCCCAAGCTGAACCTGACACCACTGTTGCTCACCATACCTGGGTCCCGACAAACACAGCCTCCAGCCTCTCTGGCTGCTGCAGAGCAGCCTCTGCCCTGTCTTTCCTTGGGTCCCCAGCACTAGATTTAAAGTTCAGGGCTCCTACGTTAGATCGGTTGAGCTGAAGGAGACTGGGAATAAACATTTCTGCGGGAGCTTTTCCCTCCATCCCCTATAAGACCACAAATCAGTGAGTTCTCTAAACACAGGAAGGGTTCAAATGCTGGGCAGCCAAGGAAATATAAAAAATATCCCCTACATAATTAGAGGAGAGAGCAGAGCTTCCTGAATTGCTGTGACAGAAGGCGGGATGCCAGGGAGTTCAGTGCAAGGGGGTCGCAATTTGAACATCACAAGAAACTTTCCTCAAAATAAAATGATTAAGGAATGAAGTAATTGCTTTGCCAACTTGGGAACTCTGTTCCTATAGGAATTTAAATTGTATTATAGCCATTAGAAAAGCATGCTATAGAAATAACTCACAGCTTAACTGAAAAAAATTTTTAACTGAAAATTTGTATGATTCCACCCTCCGTGATTTTGGGAGTCAGGCTGATTTTGTTTACTTTAGGTTTCCAATATTCTAGGGAATGGACAGGTTGAGAATGTCTGGCATTTATACAAAAAAGTACAGGTTCTTGACCTTTCGATGTTACTGGTTCTTGCTAGCATTTACAATTACTTATGCTTTTGATTTTATTAATAATAATAGGGCTATTAGTATTAATTATGTGGTTATTGTGCTGTTTTGACTGTGTTTGCCTATAGTATCTCATTTAATTATCACAGAAATGCAATGTCCTCTGTGTTCAGGGTGAACTGGAAGCTGCCCTGTGTGCTGTGTAACTGCAAGGCCAAATGGAGGAATGCAACTGGGGCTGCCAGGCTGCAGCGTCCCTGCTCCTAGTGACGGGCCTCTGCTCACGGATACTTTGCATCCTGTCTGAGAACTCTGTCTTAGCCTGTCTGCTCCGGCTTCTCAACCACCAATAGCCACTCTACTCCTTGATGTCTCTGGCTAGCACATGCCTGAGGCGTTTGTGTTGTCTACCTGCGTGCATCCACATAGTAAATATGCAGTTTTACACCTATCGTTGACCTGTTGCACAATCTCCCCCAACAGAAAACAGGAGAGAAAGGCTCCTTTTCATCCCAGGGGAGCAGCTGGGATCCAGGTCTTCAGGGCTGGATACCCTTGATGTTCTGAACTATGCACAGACAGCACAGATACAAGAGCTTGGGAGGCTGCTGGAGGACAAAGCTGAACCTCAGAATCCATCCCTTCAGGCTTCTGGGGCCTCTGGATGGCTAAGCACCGACATGCATACCCCATAGCAGTAGGCACAGTTTTGCAAAACAAGTTATGATTATGTTTTCGTTAAAAGTAACCCTGTCACATGTCACAAACCCACTAGGAAAGAAAACCCTACTCTTGGGCATCATCTTCTGTACTCTGCATAAACACCTGGACAGATGTTTCTTTGCCACGTTTGAAAGCTTCCAGGAAGAGAGAACTCAGCTCTATCTCACACTGAATGGATAGGTTCGTGTTGCTGCTGGCACTAAGTTTTTCATGCCTAGAAATTTGAATTTATTCACTCACTGGGGAGCTGCAGAAAATGGAAAAACATGCCTGCTATTCTGGGCACTGTCTTTTCTTTATCAAAGGTATCTGGAAACTAAATAATGAGAAGGATGTTTTCTAAACTTGGAATAATAGAAAATAAAATTATATGTAATTATGAATTTTCCCCTCAAGTCATGGAAAAAACCTCATGAATTATCCCTATCCAATTACAGAGAGAGCTTTTCTAGTAGCTGGAATGTAAAAGTCTCTCTCCTCTGTAAAAATGCTGGATAAATTCAATCTAATTTCTCCAATAATCTATTTATATCAGTCACCAAAACCATCACCTCACGCCAGGCAAAATTGCACCAAAGTGACAAACAGCGTGCTGATGAGGAGGGGTGTCATACATTGAAAACATGGCTTTGGCTATCCTGTGAGGCTGGAATTAATGTAGGAGATGTTGGGAGATTTAACTCCCTGTCACAATAGAGACGCTAGGCCCTGCAATCAATTAGTAGGTGGAAGTACTTAACTTCTTAGGGTTCTACTAGGCAGCTATAGAAAGACATGAGCCATCAATAAGAGGACAGTTTGGAATATGCTCAAGAGAGCTCAAGAATGAATGAGCAGAAGCCTGAGATCAGCTGTCCCAAAGGAAGGTCACAGTAAATCCCTCCCTCTCTTTTCAGGCCTAAGTTTATTCTAAGACCCAGAATACATCAACCAAAGGAAGGGCAAGATCTTCATGAAGAAGGAAAATCACAGCAACTGTTTCTTCCCTGAAAGGATCTAAGGTCAGTTAGTCAAGCAACTCCTCATAGGGGAAGAGCCCAGCCTTGGTTCATGCATGGAGTGGTATGGAGGTGCTGGCAGAAAACAGGTCATTATTATACTATTTCCTCTACTAGAGATGACATGAGTGATGGCAATGAAGAAATAGCTCTCTAAAGGACAGATTTGGGGCTATTGGTTCCTCTACTTTGAAGGAAGTCACCTGCGATTACAGTGTCGTGGGCTCTCATGAGTGACCCAGCTCGCTGGTCAGGAGCAGGAAATAAACTGAGCCTGACACCAGTGAAAGCAGTTCCAGGAAAGAAGCAAGTGGCCAGACAGAGTTGAAAGCACAAAGAGTTATGGTCCCTACCATACATTAACACCCCTAAGAGACACTCACCAGATTCCTGTCCCAGAGGAAGGCAGTGCAAGGAGTCAAGGGGTGATCTGGCTAAGAGGTAACAACTAACCTAGTGAAGAAACTGGTGGAAAAGGAGGGTGCAGTACATGGGCCAGGAGTGCAGGCTTCTCCTCACAAAGGCCAAGCTCGCTTCTGTGCTCATAGCTGTACAGTCCCCAAATTCATATGCACTATTCCTCCAGGAGACAAGTTAGTAACTATTGAAGACCCCAGCCAAGAGCCTTGATCTCTGGCAACCAATACAATGCAAGGTGAAGGGAAGACATAGAAACAAGACTTAAACAGCAAGTGGGGAACTGGGATGGACCACCCGAGCATATGGTGAAGTCCCCAGGCATCCAGGACTCAGTATTTATTGATTACACAGGTCTGGGTAAGAATAGCGTAGGGGGATACTTGTGGCATCCAGTGATATTAGCTGACACAAGCAAGGCTTGTAGAAAGGAGGGTGAGGCATTCTTGCAAAAGGAGCAGAACTGACCAAAGGTTGGTCGTGGTTAACAAGTAAGTTACTGAAACAATTTAGGGAGGGGCAGCTCTATGAATGGAATGTGGTTTGGAGCCACACTGGTCCTCTGCTGGCCATGATGTTATCTCACGTATGAGTCCTGCAGCTTCACAGAGCAGGACTTAGATCTCCACAGCAGCCACTGGCACGGAAGCTATACTAGCCTGCACTGCCATCAGACACACTCCTGTGAGTCATGAAGGCTTCAGTCTGACTCCAAATGCAATGTGGCTAATTATGGGGGGAAATTCCTGCTCCATATTATAACCTGCTCTGACTTTGGTCAGGGGGATCTCCCACAGGTGACCACTGGTCAGTCCCTGTATATCCTAGAAGGAACCATGTTTCATTCTCACCTCAATTGACTTGTCTATGAGTATGATTTGCTCTTACCTGACTTGAGTGGCACCCACCAAGGACTTGGGATGTCCATGTAGCAGCCATGAGATCCCATGGTCACATGCCTTATGATACTGCATTGCATTGAGGGACTTGCCGTATGGCAAAGACAGAGAATGTGACAATAGACACACATGACTTTGAGCTCCATGAGTCCTGTCTTGTGCCACACCTTCTGGAAGCTGCAAACCTGGAAGAATGGTCTCAAGGAGGCTTAGCATGGAGGGGATCCTACAAGGATGGGTAGTATTCTTGAAAGTATAGTTATCATGTGGTGCCACATACCCAACAAGCTGAGTGTAGGGATCCAGGGAGAGTATGAGCAGGGTGATCCTGCTCACTAACCACTGCAGGTACCCACCTGGGAAATTTGAGCTTCCTGCCCCTGCAGCTCTAGGCTCTGTGAGTATAGAGTTACTGATTCTAAGAGGAGCAAGGCCTCCACCAACGGCTTCCTCCTGAGCCCCACTAAACTGTACACTGCAGCTGCTGTCCTAACATTTAGGGATGCTTGTGCCAATCAGAAACAAAAAGGAATGTTACCTCCACCAAGCGCCATTGATGTTGACCTCTGTGAGGAAATAGGATTGCCATTAGACAGTAGGAACAGGAAGGAATCTGTCTGACACTCGGTCATCCAGTTGTGGTCGGAGAAGGTAACCAGGACTCAGACTCCTCAGGAACAAGGGTCAAACCACCAACTCAGCTGCCTGACCAGCAGGATGAAGAGAAAAATGATACATATGTGCCCAGACCCAGGAAAAACTTTTCACTGAGAACTATAATTTGTCTTCACTCTTATTTTAAGTTATGCTAGGAATTGCAGCTAGCCAGAAAATACACAGGGCCTGTGCCTGCACTGAGTGACCGTAATTAAAACCAAGTGGATTTGTGTGATTTGAGGATGACACATTCTTCCTTGCTAGCCACTGCCCTATCCCACAGCTACTCTGAGAGTTGGGCAGTAACAATGTACACTTGTCCCTTCATTCAGGAAGCAGTGTTTGGTCAAACAGAAGCCACTACATCCTGGAGCTTTGTTTCATCCAGGGGAGTGTAGACTGAGGCCAGCAAATGTCTGACAGCACAATTTACTGAATTAGCTTTGTCAAGACTGTTGTCCCAGAAACTTACATGAGCTACTTCGTTTGCTGAGAACCCTTTAATATCATTCACATTAGTTTTATCTTCCATGCTATGCAGGATGCATCTCTCCAAACCCCATTTTTATAATGTTATTCTTCCCTTTAAAAATCTATGTGTTTGTTTTATGGATTGATTTTTGTCCCCTCCAAATGAATATATTGAAGTCCTAATGATTGGATTTGGAAACCGGGCCCTTAAAGAGGACATGAAATGTGATGAGACACAAGTGGGTCCTGACCCAGCGTGACTGGTGTCCTTTTAAGAAAAGACCCCAGCGTGCATTGTCCACAGGAAGACTACACAGGACACAGCATAAAGCAGCTGGCTGCAGGCTAAGGAGAAGCCAAAACCTGCCAACACCTGTACCTTGAGCTTCCAGTCTCTGGAGCTGTGAGGAAACCAATTCTGGCTGTTTACACCCTCCATCTATGGAGCTTTGTAGTGGTAGACACAATGCCTGTTAGACTTAGACTTTATTATTCATATCTGCTTAACAAATATTAATTGAGTGAAGTCACTTTGCCAAAGACTGGAGATACAAAGAAGAACTGTACTTACAAAGAATTGTACTTACCTGCAAATTCTCAGCATCTGCTAAGCAAATAAGTTGGTTGCTAAGGGAATAATGTGTGCCCCCCAACTCATGAAACACAATTCTGTCTAAAGAGATCAAGAAGAACCTCAAAAGAAAGATGCAAACCTGCTGGGTTTTTTGTATTTTTTTCCAGATCATTTTCTTTATTAGTATCTTCTTTTAAAGAATATAAGAATATGAATTTTTCTTATCTATATTTTGGAAGTATTTCAAGGAAGAGATCATAATGAGATCATGGTGCAGAAGGAAAGGATTCCAGATAAGTTCAGTCCCCTGCAGGATTGGAGTCACAGCTCTCATGCGAGTATAGAGACACTGACGTATTGGTGCTGTCGCGTGTGAGGTGTGACGCAAGTGACTTCTTACTAACACAGTGACATGCTAAGATTTGTTAGTGATCACTCATTAAACTAGAGAGAATTCAAAGTCCCTCTCCCTCTCGCTCTCTCTCTCTCTCACTCTCCCTCCCTCCCTCCCTCCCTCGAATAATGTCAGGACCACACTGGGTTCTGGTATGTTTCATCTAGTAAAGATATTGACCTGGCCTAAGAAGTCTGGCCCTTGTCCCTGGCTCTCTGAAAGTAACCTCTAACTAAGCCCTTGGAAGTATGTTTGTTATTCACAATGGGCTCCTCTGACCCCATCTGTTGATCTATGCTAAGAAGATGACCCATAGTGGCCCCTCTGACCACACAGGGAGAATTTCGCTAATGTGGTGGTAGGAAGGGACATAAGTTCAACCATATGGCAAACGATCAATCGATCATACCTACATTATGAGGCCGCAATAAAAATTCTAAATGTAGAAGCTTCCTGGGTTGGCAGGACTCCCAGAATATTATCACCCAAGGGGCAGGGAGGGTCATGCATCCTCAGGACAGCAGAAGCTCTGAATTTTGAATCTTTCCAGACTCTCTCTGGCTTATGCTTCTCTTCCTTTGGCTGGTTCTAATTTGTGTCTTGTCCTTGGGCCACAGCTGAATGTAACAGGTTTCATTGAGTCCTATGAGTCTGTCAAGGAAATTTTCCTACTTGAGTGTGGTTTTGGGGAAACTCTAAAATTTGCAGTCCATGTCAGATATGAGAGTGGTCTTGTGAGCCAGCTTCTCTGTAACTTTGTAGTTGACCCTAACTCCTTTCACTCAGTGTCAGAAACTCTGAGTTGGCCCCACAGATGGAGGACCATGCCTTGACCTTCACACTCGGGCTACCTGTGGATGCTTTCTTGTTGGGGAGAGAAAAGTTTAGGTGCAGGGTATGCTAACTGGTAACTGTGCATAGCCCTGGGCATGTAGGTTTTCACTTTTCATGTGCTGCTGAAGAAGGGTGTGGTTAGATGTGGTAGAAAACAAGATTATCGATAGGTATCATCTAAACCTGTAACTTGTTTTATACAGTGTTATGTGAAGTGGACAGCCACCTACTCTGGTAAAAATCTGTAATCTAGAAGAATTCTGCTGGCTTAGTGCAAATAATACAGTATTAAGAGAGACTCCTAGCTATGAGAACTGTGGCTTATTTAATAACTGATTTTCAGTTTTTTCATGTATAAAATGAAAATAAAATAAGACATAATTCAGAGGATTATGAATTTTAATTGGAAAATGAACTACATATGAGAGCATTTTGTAAACTATAAATGTTAATGATGTTAGTAAATAAGAGGGGTTTGTTCTTTCGATTCCATCAAACTGTGATGTATCACTTAAGGTTCTGGAGAGAGCCAGAGCCAATAAAAAATGCATAAAAATATAGATGGGTAAATAGAAAGAAGTTTATTCTGAGGAACTGACTCACAATTACAGAGGCTGAAAATCCCCATGATCTCCCAACCACAAGCTGCTGGTTCTGGAAAGCTAGTAACGTGTTCCAGGTCCAAGCTTGAAGCTGAGCACCCAAAAAGCCAGAGGTGTGAGTCCAGTTGAGTCCAAAAGCCTGAGGACCAGGAGTGTCCGTAGCTGAGCGAGGTGGAGGTCCCGGGCTAGGCAGAAAGCAACTTCACCTCCTCGGCCTTCTTGTTCTATACACGTCCTCAATGGACTGGGGAATGGCTACCGGTGGTGGTGAGGGGAGATCTTTACTTAGTGTAATAATTCAGTCCCTGAACTCTTCTGAAAACACCTCAGACAAGACCCAGAGACCATGTCTCACCAGGTACTGGCATTCCTCAGCCCAGGCAAGTTGCCGCAATGAACAACCACAAGTTACCTGACTCAAACATTTCACACTTATCTGCTTGTACAAATGGGAGATAACTTTCTTCTCGGAGTTCATCTTAAGGCAAATATTTTCATGATTATTATTCGTTTAGGTATCAAAACTTTTGATATGCAGTTTTTTATTGTTGTTGTTCTTTTTTGTTTTGTTTTGTTTTTGGCACCGGGAAATGAACTCAGGACCTTGCACTGGCAGGTGGCGGCACCACTAAGCTACATCCCCAGCCCCTTGATACATAGATTTTAAAAAATAATTCCTTTCCAACACCTAATGTTTTTGATAGAGAACAACAATCAATATGAAAGATCAGCATTTAGGCTTATAACTCTCTATTTGCCAAGACAAGCATCACCATTTGGGCCAAAAACATGCTCAGTAATAAGAGGTATATGTTGCTGAAAGGATAGAAAAGAAATAAAAAACAATTTGCCAAGCAAGAACTTTCCAATTAACTTTCTGTGAAAATATTAATTAACAAATTATATTCATATAATAATTACATAATTTCACACATCATTGGCTGTATTTTAAACAAATGTAAGAGGTGAAATTGATATAATTCATTCCTTCTTTCCTTAATATTTTTCATGGGAGCCAAATGGTTGTCTTTTCAGACAAATGCTGGCTTTGGTGAGAAAGACCTGCAATTCAGCATTAGTGGTTCTGAGATAAATTCATTCCACTGCTTAGCAATTCTTATATTTATTGAAGCTGCATCCTCCCTTGAGACACATTTTTCCCTTCTGTGTTCACCTTTTCTTTCCCCCAATCAAATAGGTCAGACTCTCTTTGCTCATTGCTGTGGGTAAGATACATGGCAGAGAAGAACTCAGCAAAAGCAGCTTCCTGAAAAATATTTCTCGGCTTTTATTTCCAAAAGCTAAGTCCCAGGAGGGAAAAGGGGTTATAGGCAGAGGCAAACATCTTTAAGAAACTTAAAAGGGAAAGAATTCTTTCAAACTGAAAAGGTTCCCTTTGATAGGAGGAGGGGGAGGAGGAGGAGACAGAGGTGACTGTCCTGTCCGGAGTGACCACGGCCTGGGGCTGCTCCCTGGCAGGCAGCAAGGCCCAGAGGGGACATGTCAGGGGTCTCTGAGTCTCCCCACCGAGACTCCACTTCCCAAGCCCTGGCACAGAAGCAGCAGAAACTAGGAGCCAAGGGGTGAGGGCAGCAGGGACAAGGCCTGTGGGCACAGAGTGTGAATCCTGACCCCCAGCTTCCTAGCAGCCATGCTATCTGTGCTGTGCACAGTCCTGGAACTTCGCTAAAACCCAGGGATGCCCCACGCTGGCTGGCTCTCAGAAGTGTCCGTCAGAACAGGACCAGGAGCTAAGATATTCTTGACATACCTGAGAAAGTAGGAAACGTATCTAGTATAGCCGGACTCATACTGTATGAGAAATAAAAATGACCAACTCAAGGAATATGAGAAGTAAGTCACCCATAAATATCATTTAAATTATATCTATTATCAAAGCGATTATGAAACCATGAGCATCATAGTTAATCAATATGTTTAAATCCCAAAATGTTCATCCGGACAAAATATTTAAAAAGTCCTTGATTCATTTCAACTTTTCCCAAATTTTTTCCTCAGCATTACTTATTTTCAGATACATACATAATACTCTTGTCAAATGTGGCCAGCAGTGGGACAGGGTGAGAAAGACAAAGGCCTAATAATGAATAATTTCAGTGATACCAACCGAAATTAAAGTTAACTGGTTGCTTCAATGGTAAAACAGGAGGAAATCATATTTGTGCTTTTATTTTTTGCATGCAGGTACACATTGACATATATCCTGCAGACATACTTGGTCATTCACTTCATTGAAAATGATCTTCCCATGTCTTTTCTTCAGTGTTTCGGAGACACATGCCTACCAAGTATTTGCAGGAGATATCAAGGCAATTGCAGCCAGTCTGCCAGTCCCATGACCTAGAAAGATTCTGCTTTTTTAGCTACAAGTTTCAAAGAAGAGAGATCAAAATAGAAAGTGAATTTCCAAACTGGTGTGAATACTAATCTGAGATGACCCATCTCTTTCTTTTCCATCTCTGGACTCTAATGCCTCATGAAAAACATACGCTCTTCCGGTCCTGTTTTGTTTATGGAATCCCTGCCAGACATGAGACCATGCATTTGGGGGACAGAACTTGAAAAACCAGAATGCCTACCTCCAAACAGTCTGCAAACAACTCTGTGTGTACCTAGAACAGCCTGGGCTGTGACATGGGAGACATGTGTCCCACGTGCGTGGACACCGGGCAATGAGGATATTTGACTCTGCCCAGGAGCCTGGGAAGTAAGGAAGCAAGGGGAGTGGACCCATCAGGGATTGTGGTCCAGATTCATTTCTGAAGATGCACTATGGGTATGTGTGTGGGAGGGAAAAACATTCCCAATATAAGAATTTTCACAACCAAAAGGCAATGACATGGTAATAAAGTGTGCATGTTCAGGAATGCTGGAGAAATAGGACACTTATGTGGGATGCAGGAAGCAGGTGGAACAAGACAGATGGAATGAGGAAAGACGGGTCTGGAAAGGGAAGAGCCTGGGGACAAAATTAACCTATGTTTTAATGTTTAATTTTCAAGGTATGTCTCCACATTCTGGAATGGTCAGGAAAGCTTTGGTAAAGATCTGTACGCGAGTCCAACCTTTGGCCTGGCCTGGAGGCCACTTGACTTTCTTTTAATGTTATAATAACAAATATTTTAAGGAAAGTTCTCTTACTTACATCCGTTAACTCTACACTGTATTTTGTACATGGCCCAAGACAATTCCTCTTCACTCAGTGCAGCCCAGGCAGGCCAAAGCTTGGACGCCCACAGAACCAACCCACAACTCTCAACTGTCCAGCACAACAGACACAAATATTTCCTTTTTCTTTAGTATTGATGCAGAAAAGTATCCTATACCTGAAGCCACTGTTAAAAATGACTAAGTCATCTATAAAACCTGCCAGTGTTTGTTTTGATAGGGATTCTTTATTTCCAGTCTTCCCTAAACCACATAATTCCATCTCCATAATCCAAGCCCTCTTTACTTCAAATACTGTTGCCATAAGAGCTATGGGAAGAATTTTCAGATGTGTGACTCTCTTTTCTTTCATTCTGTGCCACTGTCACCAGTAGAAAACCTTCCTCGTGTGTGCAAAATACCAGGAACCTGATCCTGGGGCACCTCTTTTCTTTTTTTGATTATTTTAATAAACACAATCAAAGATTAATTATTGAATAGATTTTGAGGGGGGAACTTTTCTTCTTTCTTTCTGCTTTTGTTACCTCCCACCCTGAGTAAATATTTTAAAATAGAGGCTGAGAAAGATGTGTATGGAAGAGTACATCACATTGATAAAAGTCTGAGTTTCTATTCCTCAGGCTGGAACAAGTCAAATAGTCTTACTTTACTTACTTATGCATACAGTAACTTAAAGTACACATAAAGGGAAGGGTATCAGTCTTTTCAGTCTCATTAGAGCTTGAAAACCTAAAGATTTCCCCACCACGTTCAGCAAATTTGCCATGCCTGTCCTGGTTTGGAAAATTATTAAGTGCTTTATCCTTTCCAAGTGTTCTGCAATAATTTATAAATCACTGCTCACAAAATCCTATGGGGAAGGGAAGAAGTGCTACAGCTATTTTTGAAATATAAGAAAATGTACTGGAAGAAGTGAGGTAGGAGGAGAGGAAGGGTCTCAGCACCTGTCTGCTTTCTCTGCCATGGCTCTGCACCCTCCGGGCCAGGCTGAGGATGTGCAGATCCCGGGGCACAGAGCCACCCTCAGGGAAGGAATCGCGGTGCCCACCTCGTCCCGGGGCTTCCATCCTAGATCTTCTCCCTAACCCACAGACACCCCAGCACCATCAGGTCCTAATCCTGCCCTTACAGCGTCTGTATCGAGGCCCCATCTTTCATTCTCATAGTGCTGTCCTCCATCTGGGCTGCCCTAACAAGACACGTGAGCATGGGGAATCCATCAAGGACAAGAATATTTCTGCAGGACAGGAAGCACAAGATGCAGGCGCCGGCACTCAGTGTCGGATGGGGCTTTTGGCTACACGCTCTTGGAGAAAGAGCAGAGACAGCAAGCCCAAGGTTCTGCCCTCTACAAAGGTGCATCTCCTTCCCCAGCTCCTCCCTCCCTCTGCTTCCGGCCGCCATGATATCCGGCTCTGCTCTGCCTGCCTCTTCCACCTAGCCTTCTTGCCTTGGAGGCAGCCAGCTCGGGGCTGAAACTTCTAGAAACTTCTCCTCCTTTAAATTGGGAAGTTTGGGTATTTTGTCTCTGAGAAGAGAAAGTGCCTAAGACACCCCCTAAAGGTTCCACTTCTTAGCACTATCTCATTGGTGACTGAGTTTCAATGCAGCGATCTTAGAGATGCATCTAGACCCAGTCGTAGTAGATGGCCTTCCTCTGGCTTCCGCTGAAGCTGCCGGTGCCATTGTCTGCCCACTGGGATGCTGGGAATTCTTTTTGAAGCTGCACAATTCTGCTTTAGACTTGATGCCCCTGGTGGCCGATTGCTTCACCTGCTCCCTCCTAATGGGCTCTGAATTCTCACATATCTTTGCTCCTTTGTTCTCTTTCTCTTGGAACACTGGATTCCTATAAAGCTCACCTAAGTCTTTATCTCAGCTCTCACACAACCAAGACACTTTGTGTTTGGAAGGTTCTAATGGTCTTCTTGTAAACACGTAAATAGCAAAACCCTCCTTGGCCACTTTCCACAATGGATGAGCCCTCCTTTGTCTGGCGTGATCTCTTCACCCCCACTCACAGTTTACTTACTGACCGGATAGCTTCCCTCCATCTTAGAATAAAAGGAATTCCAGGTTTGTTTGAGATATAGCAGGCTTTTCTTCAGAAAAGGGAAGAGTCATTTCTTGCTCACTAATCCTAGTGAGAATTTGGGGTGGAAGGGGAGGGAAAGAGACTCTCAGGAAGCTAAAGAGCCTGGTGTAAATAGAGAGAATCACTTCCCACCCCGGCGTTGGGGATGTACTCAGGGATCAGGAATTACCTCTTCTTTTCTTTTCTCCCTCATAGACAATTGCTGTCAGGATATGAAAAAGGCTGCTTTATGCCTAAGCTTAGGTGTGGATTAAGGAATGAATCACAGCAGACGCGGTGGTTGTCTAGCACTTCTTCCTGTCCCTGGGCATGGCTGAGCCATGCCACTTGGCTTCTGTTTTATTCATCAATGAACAGCCTCAGGCAGTACCACAGCTTGTAGCTCAGACTAGCAGCTCAGAAAGTTGTCCTAAGCTTTTTCTACTTATTAAACTATATCTTTGTTGGGTCACCTGCAATTTTGAACATTATTCATGCATATCCATTCATTCAACAATGAGTACATTCACCAGCAAGACTGAATTAGTCTGAACTCTTCACTCCCCATAGTATGTTATGAATATAGCCTCACTGTCTTCATGGCTTCATGGTGAGAGCGTGTATCTCTGCGCCTTGTCTTTGGATGTGGCCCTGTGTATTTCTCTCCACAATGGGATGTAATGCACATGACTCAAGTAGGTGCTGGAATTGAGCTTGTTCTGTCACTGTCATGACAACTACAGCCACTCTCGTGCCACCCAATGGACCTCCACATAGGGAACACGGTATACAGCTGCCCTAGCCCACTCATAGACCATGGACTAAAGCAGGAGCCTCCCAAGTGACCCACACACATACGTGTGAAGATCAGTTATTCTACAGCCACTGGGTATTGGGTTGATCTATGATCAGAGCCGCAGTATTTTCACAATAGCCAAGACCTATAGACACCAAGTGAGAGACAGGAAACACAAAACTAAACTTAGGTTTTTAAACTCTCCACCCAGTTCAGTTTATTACCATTAACATTATGAAATTATTAAACATTATTAACATGATTAAAATGGGTATATACACAAATAAGTTATAGCAACAATAATTTTTGCAAAGTGGCAAGAAACACACAAAGCAACCAGAAAGAAAACTTCCTTCTGGCTTGAGGGTCAAGAGAAAAGTTGCCCATAGGAGAAATAAAGCTGGACCATTGGGCTACAAGGAGTAGAAGACCAGTAAGCATATTCCAGGCAGGAGCATACAAGAATGCAGAGGGAAAAGGGCACAGCTGGCTAAATTAGGTGTATTTAGTATGTAAGAAATAGAAGGACGGTTGACAAAGAGAGTAGGTCATTGTACACCTGGCAAAATAGAAGTTGGTCTCATAGCAGCCAGAGTGAACAGGGACTTCATTCAGAGGGAAAAAGTCCCTTACACGCGATCTTAATGTCCTCGCTTACTAGATCCATGTTGAACAACTGTTGGAAGATTGTCACTCTGAAGGACTGCCAAATCACCAGGGCCTCCAAGTCTTGGTCGGCATTTGGCCCTTAGAGATTATCAAATTCAAACATCTGCATCTTGCGGAGGGTAAAAGTAAGACTCAAAACACCAAACTTGAGCCAAAATCAGAAGCCTACAGCTGGAACCTAGGTTAGGGGTAGTGAACCTATGGCACCCACATGGTAGCAGGCTGTCCGTATCATTGAAAGCTCTAAAGGCTTCACTATTGCTGACCTAGGCCTTGTTTATAATGCCTGACCTCTTTTCACTTAGTGCCTCAACTTTGCCACACTACAGAGGAAATGAAGATATCCGCCCTGCTAAAAGGGTCAGATTGGAAACTTAGAACTATGCATCTCCGACAACTCACAATGTGGGAAAAAATCTTCACCTGCTCTTCCCCAGACAAAGGTCTACTATCTCGAATCTATAAAGAACTTCAAAAGATCAGACCCCCCCAAATTTAAAGACCCAATTGAAAAATGGGCATCTGAAATGAACAGCCATTTCTCAGACAAAGAAGTAGAAATAGCAAATAAATACATGAAAAAATGTTCAACATCACTGGTCATTTGAGAGACGCAGATGAAAATAACACTGAGATTCCACTTCACTCCAGAAAGAATGGCTGCTGTCATGAAATCAACCAATAACAAATGTTGGTGGGGCTGTGGGGAAAGAGGAACCCTGCTCCACTGTTGGTGGGAGTGTAGACTGGTGCGAGCACTGTGGAAATCAGTATGGAGATACCTCAGAGAACTCGGACTGGAAGTCCCATTTGACCCTGCTATTCCACTGCTGGGGATCTTCCCCAAAGAATTAAAAGAATCATACCACAGTGATATATGTGTGCCCATGTTCATAGCAGCACAGTTTGTGATAGCTAAAACTTGGAAACAGCCCAAATGCCCATCAACTGGAGACTGGATAAAGAAAATCTGGGTTTTTTTTTTATAAAATGGAGTACTACTCAGCCACAAAAAATGAGAAATTAGAGACATTTATAGTTAAGTGGATGCACATTGAGGTGATACTCTTAAGTGAAATAAATAGGACACACATGTGTAAATACCGAATAGTTTCTCTGGTGTGAGAAACTGAAAGTGTAAATAAGGACTAAAATGTATAATAGGTAATGTGAAATAAGAAGAAAAGGGGCAAAGGGGAAGGAAGTGGGAGGGCTAGGGGAAAGAATAGAAGGGAATGGGATTAATATGAGAAAATGGAAAAATAGGAATAAAATCTTTGTAAATAGGGAGGACTGGAGGGGTTGAAGGGAGGGCTGGACAAGGGTGAAAAATAAGAACCAAGAGAGGCTATGTAAAGGTGCAAATTTCCAATGATGAATGTCATTATATTGTACACCTAAAATGTACCAATAATTAGAATGAATAATCAATAATGTAAAATAGGAAGAAAAGGTCCAAAGGGGTAGGGGTAGTGGGAGAAGCAGGGGAAAGGAAAGAAGGGAAAGGAAAAATGATGAGAAATGGAAAAAATGGAAATAAAGTCTTTGTAAATAGGGAAGGGTGGAGGGCATGAAGGGAGGGCTAGGAATGGGGAAAAAATAAGAACCAAGATAGATTATGTAAAGGTACAATTCCCAATGAGAAATGTAATTGTGTTGTATACCTACAATGTACCAATAAAAGAATTTAATACAAAAAAAAATAAAGTTTTCTAAAAACAAAAAGAAACTATGCATCTCCATAATAAAAAAGAATTAATAAAAGAGATGTCACATGTGCATACCGACATATGCAATATCATGCAGACTTCTGCGGGGATGTTGGGTACTGAGACAGAGCAGCACAGAAGGGCCCCTGCTCATGGCAAGCTTCAGTTTAGATGAAAGGATTATGTTAGGGACAGAAAGAGATACATGGTCTAGGAATGGAGATGTGGAACTCTAGAGCAGCACACTCATCCCTAAGCAGGAAGAACCCACCACCGGCCTGACAGCTCACCTCATTTTAACAGAGCTTGGGCAGTCGGATGCCTTCAACTCAGATATACAGTGACCAGGGGATTGACTAAATAGATCATCTAACCCAGCAGTGTTCCCAGTATTCTGGGAATATTTAGATGATATAAGTGCACGACAGCATGCTTCTCTCCTCTTCAGATTGTTTGCATGAAAGTATAAGGGATGCTACTAGAGAAGAGGAAGAGACCGGGGAGAGGGGAAGGGTGAAGAAGAGGGGAAATGGGAGGGGTGATCAAACTATGTTACTTACATACACAAACATGCCAAAATGAAACCCACTGTTCTCTGTAAACTGCCATGCACCAATTTAAAAAAGAGCTTAAAAATAAAAAATGACATCTAAAATCTTCCATAAGGTCAAATATTTCAGTGACAGAACCCAAATCCCCTCCTGTAGCCTGAGCACATTCTGTCTATTCTTTTGCGGGCTTTAGATTGTTGCAAAGATCGCTTGGGAAGAGAGCATGTGTTCTTCCCCATCATCGCATTCCCAAAGCCATGCGGTGTGCCAAGGCCCATGCCACGAGCCACCAGTTAGCGCTACAGAGTCCAAGGCCCCCATGGCCCTGCCCGCTGTGGCCTCCTTACTTCTCTCGCTCCACACCTGGGTCTGGACCTGGGGCCAGGTCTCAGCCTTAATGCTCAGTGAAACCTGGCCTGCACCAAGTTCAGGCCCAGAGAAACCAAAGGAAATGGCCTCTGCTTTGAAGGAATGAAGGAAAAATAAAAAACGTTGAAGAAGCGATATCTGAACTACTGACAAAAATGGTCTCTTGAAAGACAATAAAGGTTAAGCGAAAGCATTTATTAGCGAAAAAACCCAACGGAGCCAAGAGAAACATTTAAATAACAGGCATGGATTGGGATAGCTCTAAGACAAACCATCTGCCATTTATTCCTTGGAAGAATCGAGAACCCCAATAGGTAAGGTGAGTATTTTAAATCTACTTATCCCTGAAAGACCCACAAGAAGATTCGCCCACATTCTCCTTCAGTTCTCAACCTCAAGTCACGGTGTCGTCCTGTAGTTAGTGTAATTCTCACCTCCCTGTGTGCCCTCAGCTTCACCTGAGAAACAAGGCTCACGGTCTCCCTGCCCAGGCTCTGCTTCTTTCTGCATGACTCTGCGACACTGTGATCATCTGACACCAAACTCAGTTTACCCCACAGATACCAAATGGTGGTCTCCCTGTCCCCCACCACAGACCCCTGAATGGTTTCCTGAGAAAGCGCCAGTGCCCCCCTGCTGTACACGGCCCGCCTCCCTGGCCTCTCCTGCTACACCTCTACGCTTGGCCCTTGTGACCGTATTTTACCTTCCCAAGATTATTATTTCCTATCTCTGGCCTTAAATTCATTTTCTTCTTCTCTTTGCATTTCCTTCCTTGGCGTTCTGAAAGTCTAATTAGTTCAGTTCTATGTAGTTGACACTAGTTTACTCTCTTCCAGTTTGACCTCTTTCTTAAGATTTTGCCCCATAATTCAGATTGTTTGCTAAATATCACACATGGCTCTTTTACTTGCACCTGAAAGCTCATTAAGTCAAAATGGAACCTACCTTTGTTTTTTAGACAAATCCACTCACCGCTGTTTCTGACAACGGTGTGACCATTTTCCCTGGATATGAAACTTTTATACTCCCAATGATTGTTTCATCTCCCTTACCCCACATTCTAATCCAACCACTTCATTAGTACTTTGGCATCTACATTTTTAAGTATTTCTCTTTCACCTTTTCACCACTGATATTGTGTTATCAGCAGAGCATCCTAACAGAAGTCTTCTTTTAGACAAACTCTTTTCAAATAGGGTCAACGTATTTCCAAACAATGCACTGTTATGATATCGTTATTCCTTCCCCTTTCTTCAGCATTCTCAGTGAGGTTCCTTTATATTCTTCAGCCTGACATATGAAGTATAAAGTATACAAAGTATAAAGTATAAAGGCTCTCATGACCTGACTCCCAAGATTATTTCACACTAATGGTGAAATTAAACCAAACACCACCACTGGACTGCTACTCATTAGAGTACAATGTTGAAGTTAGAGCCTATTTTGATGCTGACCCTTCTGCTAAATAAGTTTTTCTCTATCATCTTTATGTACTCAAATGATAGTAAGTTGGCAGAGTCTACTTTATTTACTTTCTTTTTTATTAATGCCTCCCTCAACTGGAAGTAGTTCGTACCCCAAAATCCAATAGTGGTTTATGTACCTCTGTGTACTGCATATTTTGACTAATTAAGTGTATCTTTTCTACTAGATCATAAACTCCTAAGGGTAGAACTATGTCTAATTAGCATAGTATTTCTCAGAGAAAATACACCAGTGCCACTAACATAGCAGGAATTCAATAAATGTTTGTTTAAGGTACAAATTAATAACCCTAGCTAACATTTTTTGGAGGAGTGGTTGCTCACTGTTGCACAGAAATAACTGTTACTATGTTCTCTAATTTTTACAAATTTAAAATAAACTACATGTTGAAGTTCAGCTGGGTTAAGCAGCCTGTCCACGGTCCTACAGTAAAAGTTAAGACAGACTCTCAAATTCATGCTCAGAGTCCTGTCCCTGAGCTCACCACTCCCTGTATACTTCCACTTGGGTGTTCAGAGCTCTCCCTCTGTGGCAGCTTCCAGACCTGTCCCCAGTGTGCATCCTCTTTACCTTTGTCTCTAGACCATCACGCAGTCAAACCAAGCCTGCTGATTTGTTTAAAAAATGGCTCTTACCCTACATTTTGCTTCTTTCCACTTGTCTTATGTTCATCTTTCTAGATCACTTTTTGCCACGCTGTCACCATTCTGGTCCAAAATTTTTAATTTTGCTCCTTGATGATTGTAAAAATAAGCCCTATTTTCTCTGGGAGCAACTAAACCAAACTCACACATTGGCTTCAATGTATGTCTTTAATAAATTGCTCCTAACATTCCCTGGCTTGGAGCCTCCATACCCAAGCAAACGCCTCTCTTTGCTGTTCTGGAATATACCCCGTGTGTATTTTCCCTCCTTCAGATGTAATACACAGGGTTCTGTTTCAACAGAACTCACTCCTTATTTCTAACCACTTAAAGTGGCCATACAATTTGCATTCCAATGAATCATTTAGTACAGTGAGTATCACATCATAAAGAACCAATTAGTAGGAGCTTTTATTATACTATTCACATTTTAAGTGCTCCTTTCCCTAGAAATTTCTGTCTTTCCCTAGACACGTATAATTTTCATTATTCAGATAAACAGAATGACCACATACATAGACACATCCACACTCTTACCTGGAACTCACAGTTAATAATGAAATGGGGAAAATGTAACAGAAAAGTTGACTTGAAAATTCTCTCTTCACTCTGTGGCCTGTTCTTGATATTTCCAATGGCCCCAGGCAATCCCCATCCCTTTGCCTAAGTAATGCTAACCAAGCATGAGATCTCTGCTTAGAGGACACTGGCCCAAAAACCCTTCCCAGACTCCCCACATCGGGCCACACCCCTCTCTTCTAAAGATCTTTCTTCAATGCATAATGCAGGGCACTTACACAAGTAATTAAAATTGCTTTTGGATCGGTCAATTTCTCAGCTATGCTATATGTTCTTTGAGGGCATAGACTATGTTCTTCAATATTCAGCAGCATGGAGGCAGACTGGATACTTACAGAGGTAGGAGGAAAGGATAAAAGAAGGAAGAAAAGGACAGGATGAGGGAGAAGGAAAGGGAGTTGGGGGAGAGACAGTGTCAGAGAAGCCAGAGAGACAGAGAGGGAAAGAGAGAGGAAGAAAGGAGAAAGAAGGAAAAATATTGCTTTTGTTTTCTTTCCTTGCAGAAGAGAACCATAAAAAAGAGTACAACAGTTACTGTATTATTTTCAAAAATCATTTTCCATCTGCGTCTACACTTCGCTTGAACTCACATGTCAGTGTGTTCTATTCCTCTCGTGGGGATAATGGGCTATTTAAAAACACCAAGTCATTGTAGAATCTGTCTGAGGCAAACATGGAACAAACGGAGTAAGGTGGATTCACGGAAATTCCTCTCCTCTCCTCTCCATTCTCTTTGTTCTCGTTGTTCACTGCAGAAAAAGGCTATGACACATTTTAAAAGCCTCTGGCAAGAGATAAGTGTACAGGGCTTATCTCGTGTGCTGCAAATTAACAAAAAAGTTTAAATGATCACTCATTTAAAATGCTTGCTTGTGTTTAATATTTCTGGATTGAAATTAGGGAGGATAATTCTAAGTTTGAGTTAAAAGAGGGGGAAAAAAGGAAGTGAGCCAGCTACACCTGTAATCTCCGGACTTGAGAGGCTGAGGCCAGGAGGGTTGTGGCTTTGAGGCCAGCCTGGGTTTGCCAAGCAGCTGTTTGGACTCTTCCTTTGTGACAGTTTTCGTTCCTGTCCTTCATCAGCTATTCCCTTTAATTTGGTCTCTAGACCGTCATGCCTGCACATCAAAACCAATGAATTTGTTTCATCACTGTGTGAAAATTAAAAAGTATCAAAAACTGATTTTAAAAATATAGATTTTTTTTAAAGGGAAAATACAAAAAAGAAACAATGGAAGCTTTAGAATGATGTATGCTCAAGACCTTCAGCTGTCTGGTCCTAAACCCTAAATGCTTCTGTCTCATCAGGAACACAGGGAAGGTGCCTGACTCCAAGGCACTGTCTGGTACAGAGGAGAAGGCTAGAGAGCTAAAATTAAAGCATGATCGTCAGACCAGCAGTTCATTCATCAATAACATAAGATAACAAGGCTAATTGTTCTCAATTTAGTTGTACAAGTCTCACAGAAGAATTTTCTATCAAATCTTTCCATTCCTTTCTATTTTTAATAACCACCTTCGAAACACGTCCAGAATCCAACAAAGAAAAAGCAGCAAAAATAATTGTAAACAAAACAGGAAACAACCAGGCAACAATTTTAAGCCTGCATGAATCCTGACAGTGGATTTGTGGAAGGTGGAACCACCCAGCAAGCCACCACACATGCAGAAAAGCAGCAGTCGGGGTTAGTGTCCAGGCAGATGGACTCCGCTCTCCTCCTGTGCTCCTGGGATGCGTGCCTGGCCGACAGGAGGCTCTCAGTAATGTGAGGGAATGAATAAACACACGCTCCAATGAATGATCTGCTGATTTATCACCAGGGACAGGGCTCTTGCTGAGGCCTCCATTCATAACCAGAATTGATTCGTTAATGAGGACGCGTCAGGGCAGGAGGGACACTTCTTGCCTGCTACCTGACTGCTAAGCCGCTCCTGCAAACCAGTTCTGCAGCAACAAGTGCCAAGTTCGGGGCAAGACAGACAGATGGCTGCCTGGATGCCTCCCAGGATCGGCTGTGGCCCATTGTTATATTTATTGCTGACAAGGTAATTAACTGGCTGACGCCTTGTTTTTAAATTGGTCACCCTCCACAGACAGCTGCGCTGGGGGCTGCGGCAGTCAGCCTGTGCCAGGAGCAGTCTCCGGGCCCCACAGGCTGCCAGCACCTTGGGGAGGTCAGGCCTCGCTACCATGCAGAAGCTGGGCTCTGTGTCTCTCCCCAGGGCCTTTCAGCGGCCTTCTGCTCCCAGGAACACCGTGCGTGGTGTTTCCTGGCTGCTTCTTTTCCTGCACAAACCAGGGAGACTTTCTTAAATCTAGACCACAACTTTGCCTTTAATGATCCCCGTGGGAAAGGATGGCAGTGACCCAGTAGATACCACTCACCTCACTTGATTAAAAGGGAACCTCAGGAGGACTAGTGGCTGGGTCTCGCATCAAAGACACAGTTTTATTTCTGTACCATGGAGAATCATCTTGATTTTTGCTATGGGACGGTGAGGATTAGTTAGCTAACACTGAAGGATGCTGAAGATCTTTTTTTTTTTTTTAAGATTTTCATATTCTATTGGTGCATTTTAGGTATACAGTATAATGACATTTATCATTGGAAATTTGCATCTTTACATAATCTCTCTTGGTTCTTACTTTTTCCCCCTTCCCCGGTCCTCCCTTCAACCGCTCCATCCCTCCCTATTTACAAAGACATTGTTTCCATTTTTTCATTTTCTCATATTAATTCCATTCCCTCTTTCCTTTCCCCTACCCCTCCCACTTCCCCTTTACCCCTTTTCTTCCTATTTCACATTATCTGCTGTACCTTTTAGTCCTTATTTACACTTTCAGTTTCTCACACTAGAGAAACTATACGGTATTTACGCGTGTGTCCTATTTATTTCACTTAAGTGTATCGCCTTACTGTGCATCCATCTCACAGGTGCAAGGTCCCAACTTCAATCCCCAGTACCCACCCAAAAAAAAGATTTGGTGATTTTTAGGGCCGGGGATTTAGCTCAGTGGTGCCACCGCCTGCCTTGCAAGCGCAAGGTCCTGAGTTTGATCCCTAGCACCAAAACCAAAAAAGATTTGGTGCTGAAGATCTTTTTACTGTGAGGATGGCTGATGTACCAAGCACGAGCTCATCAGAGTTGCATGAGACTTAACTCCTGGCATTGGCCGCCAGCTCCCTACATGCTTACCTTCTTTCCTCACCCATAAAATGTGAATCACTGTAATTTCCTGTCGACTTGAGTAACTTTGAAAAAGTCACGTGACAATACTCTTCGTTAGGAGAACAGGCACAGTGGGTCCCTAAAATTCTGAGTCTATTGGATGCTGAAGCAAATGAAGATTTAACGTGCTACTCAAACTAAGAAAAGTGTGTGAATTACAATGTAAAGGGCTTGTACTAACTAAAAATGTAAGTCATTCTTGGCTTTTTCTGGTCACAGATCTCAGTGCCCAAGGTGTGACAGTTTGCTTAGGAAAGCAGCCCTGACATATTCCTTTGTTAATTTCCCATCCTAGATCCCAGGCAGACTGACATGCTGCAATGAAATCAGGAGAAATATTGATCTTCCACCCTGACACTGCATTCACGTTTGTAATAAACATCTTCCTCAAGTCCCTGGGCACCAGGTTTACATATGGAGCCCAGCAGCCGATTGTCTTGCGCCTTTGACATGCTTTTGAATTCCAGAAGGAATCTTATCTGGAAGACTAGAATCATGCATCTGCCATGCCTTTCAATTTTGTACTTCAGATTAACTGTTCCTTTTCCTCTGCATTCTTAAGGCCTTCTAAGAAATTTCCTTCCCAATTCACTTGGTAAGTGCCTGCTCTGGCTGCTGTTCCATAATGAATTCCTGTCTTTTCTCCTATTTTTCCATGCCACCCTTATAATCTGGAGTCAGAATGCTGAGCTCTGACCCCCCTCCTTGTCCTGCTGCCTGGGGAGAACGAGGACAGACCTCCAGGCTGCAGGTATTCTGGATTTGGAGACATAGCTTGGGCTTAAATGAGGCCAGGATTGGGTGGAAATAGCACTGATTTTTTTTTCTTACAGTCTTCTATAAATTAACTATTTCTGTTCAGGTTGAGATTGACTAAAAGCAGGATCCTGCCAATAGGTGCGCCTACTGACCCAGGTCAAAAACTTTCAGTTTCTGGATATTATGAAAACTACATGTTTAGGAGCATAAACCATAGCAAAATTTAAGACAAATTAAAGTTTCTCTCTAGAAAACTTGCTGGGTTTCTATGGTATTTTTTTTTTCATTTCTAATCAGACAGTAAGGGTATTTGGTCATTATTTGTAAACATAGTTTGTAGGTAGCATTTGTCTTATATAAGTTCTTCATGCCTTTTAGTTATTGTTGTTGTTTTCAGGTAAATTATGAATGGATATTCTTTAAAGAGTGCATTAGTCACTTTCCCTTCACTGGGACAAAACCCTGACAACTACAACTTAAAGGACAACAGGTTTATTTTGGTTCATGGTTTCATTTCAGTCCACGGTTGGATGACACACAGAGCATGGCAGAAGGGTGTGGCTGAGGACAGCTGCCCACCCCATAGCAGCCAGGACCAGCCAGAGAGAAGGGAGGAGCTGGAGACAAGTGTCTGCCCTTCCCCATCTCACCCAGTGACCACCTCCTAACATGACATCCAGCTGCTGAACTCATCAATGGTCAAATTCACTGATGAGTACAACAACCCCACGATCAAATGGCTCCCAAATAAATGAGATTGGGTGAGTAGGGTGTCTCTGTTTGTGTAATTGAAACAATATTCTGCCTGTTACAAAAGAGTAGTGGCTATAATTAGAATTTTGTTACAAGAAAGTAAGAAGGAAACGACCATTCCCTTCTGTTTTTAGCTATTCAACTTATGTGTTAGGTATGGCAATGTTGGTTGCAAGTACATACAGCTCAGCATTAATTTCTTATTTAGAACAAGGAAGAGAATCCACAGAGCATTCAAAGATGGAACCAAGGAGACACATCAGCATAGTGAAAGCAAGATCTTCATTAGAAGAACGGGCCATGCGACATTTGCTACTACCAGGCTACTTCAGCAGACAGGTACCACTATTGGCCAGCGCCAAGCCTGTACACCAATGAAGAGCGTGAAGCAGGAAGACCAAAGCATTGATTAAATAAATCCTGATGCCGCTCTTAAAAAGAAAACATTCTTATTAGGGGCTGGAGAGGGGAGGCCTTTCTTATAATGGAAGAAGGCTGAGAACTATAGTAAAATCCCTGCAGAAACCATGCAGGCAAGAAGATAGTGGAGTGAAATATTTTAAGTACTGAAAGAAAAATTAAAAATACCAAACCAGATTCTATACTCAGTAAAATTATCTTCCAAAACAAGGAAAAAATAACACTTTCATCACACAAACAAAAACCGAAGGAACCCATCTCCAACAGATATGCACTGTGAAGTATGTTGAAAGATGTTCTCCAAGAAAAGAAAAATGATATAGGATGGGATCTCAAAGGATCTCAAATCTACATCCTGAAAAGAAAAATGTCAGAGGAAGAAATAAATAAAGGTAAAATAAAAGTTATTATTTATTTCCTTTCTTAATTGATCTAAAACACTTTCCTAACAGTAATAACAGTACCAATGGAGTAGATGATTATAGCATGTGAGCAAGGGAATAATACTGTTGCAAAACACTTCAAATATAAGTTAAACGAATGAATAGTGATATGCTAACTCTAACCAAAAGAAATCTGGGGGATGAGCTGTAAGAATTACATACAAAAGCTAACTTCAGAGCATGGAAAGATATTAGGGATCGAGAAAACGCTGCATGAAGATGCAAGAACAAACTCTCCACAAAAACACAACAATTTTTAATGTGAGTCCACCAAAACACACAAGGAAAAAACTGTTGGAGCTGAAAGGAGAAAGAGACTCATCCACTATTACGTTTGGAGATTTCAATACTCTCCCTTTGGTAATGGACAGATCCAGCAGGCAAAAAAAGCAGTAAGGATACAGCTGCCAAATAAAGAATAGCACCACTAATCATCAGGATCTAATTGGCATTGATTTACCTTCTCCCATAAGCGCATTCTTCTCACACTCACATGGAGTATTCGCCAAAATAGACCATCCTCTCAGCAATGGACAGTTTAGCAAACTGAGAGGGATAAAATCATACAAATGACATTCTCACATGGCAGTGAAATTAAATAATATCACAATAACAGCAAAGTTCTCAACTATCTGGATATTAAACAAGCACATTTCTAAATAGCACATGGGTCAACAGAGTCCAAAAGGAACTCAAAAATATCTTGAACTAAACAAAAAGGAAAATGCATAGCAAATATGTGGGAGGCAGTAGAAGCAGTGCTTAGAGAAAATTGCATAGCACCAAATATGGAAAGGAAAATATGATCCCAAATCAGTGATATAAGTACTCACCTTAGGAAATGAAAGAAAGAAGAAATATACCCTAAGACAAGCAGAAGAAAGGAAACCATAAAATTTAAAACACAAAACTGTTAAAATCTAAAAGTGAAAATAATTGATAAAAATCAATGAAGCCAAAATCTGATTTTTTAAAAAACAAGATTGATGATAAAACTCTAGCTGGTCTAATTGAGAGAAAAAGAAGATGCAAATGACAATATCAGAAATGAAAGAAGGGCCATCACTATTGGTCCTATGTAAAGTAAAAGGATGATGAATACCAGAGATAATTCTGTGCTCACAAATTTCCCACATAAGAAGAAATGAAAAATATGAATATTTGTCTATTTTAAAAATGGAATAATATTCCAGTACCAGAAACATCAGTCCCAGATGGTTTCATCAGTTTCTACTAAACACTGAAGGAAAAAATGCTGTCATATATTCATAATATTCAACAAAATAGAACACAAGTCAGCTGACAATATCCTTGTTCCAAAAGCAAACAAAGACATTACAAGAAAGGAAAACTAGAGATCATATCTCTCATGAACTTACATGTAAAAATCCTGAACAAAATATTAACAAATTAAACCTGACAGTGTATGCAAAAAATTATATATCACACCTAAGTGTGATTCATTCAAGACACACAAGGCTAGTTCAATATTTATCAGTCCATAAAATCCACCACATCAACAGGCTCAAGAGAAAAATATTACTTTATCAATTGTTGCTGGAAAAGCATTTGCCAAAATTCTGATTACAAATCCCCCAAAACTGGAAATAGAGAGAATTTCCTTAATTGGGTAAAGAATTGGTGTTCTACTTCATGACAAGAGGCTGAACATCTTCCCCTGGGACCAGAACCAAGGCAGGGGTGTCTTCCCTCACCTGTCCTCCTCCTCACGGTCGCAGAAGTCCTCAGTAGCACAATAGAACAGGAAAATAAAATAAAATAAAATAAAATAAAATAAAATAAAATAAAGATGTTCAGATTGAGAAGACAGACACAGAACCCTCTTTATTCATAGATGATACAATTATCTGTGGAAAAATCTCAAAAAAGTAAAAATTTGGGGAATTAATAAGTGAGTCAAGAAAGTTTACAAGACACAGTCAATACACAAAGGCAACTTCTCTCTCATATATCAACAATAAACATTTGAAATTATCACATTTATACATATTTATATATATATGTAGTTCACCAAGACCACCTACTTGGATTGTGAATGGTTGATGCTTCAATTTTTTTAATTTAATATTTTACATCTAGAGTATTATGTGTCCATTTGTGGAGTTAAAACTCAATATACTCTTTTAGAGCATATAATCCATATTCCATTATCAATAGAAAGAAAATTGACAGCACATATATCATTTATCAGAGCAACTAAATTCCATTGTGAACAGGAGCTTGAGTGTTTTTGATACTTACTTTTGTATTTTGCCTGCTAATGACTATCCTAATCAGTTGAGATATCCCAGGAGGATAACTGAGGCATATTTATCCTACACTTTAAGAAACTCAGCAAGTAGCTCTTAGTCCCAGCCTGCCTGCATGATATATACAATTTCTAGTTCCAGCCCCCAGGAAAATGATTTGGTTGGGGGGGAAGGTCAGAAAGCAAGCCCAGGAGGCAACTTATTTCCAACATTATCATTTTCTGTGACTCTGTATTTAAAATATTTTCATCAAATATGAAAGTGCAATTTCATTCTTCAAAAGTTGGGATGATTTGGGTATAAAACCATACACTACAACTTATCACATGAATTCCCAAACTGTGAAACTCATTAAAATAATAATTATTATTCTACTTAAATATCATTCATGTAGAGAAAGTCTTACTTGTTTTCAAACCTGAGCACCCAAATCTCACTACAATTTTAGCAAGTTCAGCCAATTTAAACAATTATCTTTATAAATACCTACTTTTTAAATCCTCCCCTTATTCCAGAATTTTTTTTAAAAACCCTCAAAATTGTATGAGAAAGAATAATTCAACAATGTGAAATAAGAACTATGTGCAATTTGGGAGGAGCAATAATAAGTTTGGTTACATTTTCCAAAACTGTAAATAATATTCAGAGTGATTCTGGTATTAACGTCTGGGCCACCCACGTGGGAGATCTCGTGTGTCAGAACTAGTCTTGCCTTAGTGTACACACACTGAATCTATGTGCACGCACCACCCAGGAGGCACTGAAAGACGCTCATGTCAGCCTCTCTGCTGGAAAGTACTCAAACGGGAGATCTCACCAGTAACATTTCTATAGTTCTGTAGCTGCATGCAGAAACCCATGTGATGCTGAAATTTTAGGTGCAGTATGCTTTGCAAAATGCCACCTAGAGCTGCAGATTTCCTGAGGATGACTCACTTGTGCATTCCATATGTGTGTCTTCACTTAAGCACCTGAAATTACGGCAGAGGGAAGGTGCCAGATTGGCAACAGAGCACCTGAAAATAGCTCTTCAGTCTGGAGAACATTAGGCTCTAGAATATTTCTTTCATAACACAATCATTATCAAAGATAACCATTTCAATACCATCTCCTCTCCAAACCCTACCATGCAATAGTTTTAACATCCAAACTGTTGTGTTTGCTAAAAACACAACTCACTGCACGTGTATGAATTGTGTATTGACTAATCAAAGATAAAGCAGTTAAGCCACCATGAGTTAGCTTTTCATCATTGTAACCAAATACCTGAGAAAAACGACTTACCGAAGAAAGATTTATTTGGGGTCATAGTTTCAGAGGGTTCAGTCCATGGTTAGCTGGGTCCAAGGCAGAAAGATCATGGTGGAAGGGTGTGGCAAAGCAAAGTTGCTCATCTCTTGTTCGCCAGAAAGCAAGAGAAAGGAAAGAGCCTAGGAAAAGTTACGTGCTTCCAAGTTACACCTCCATAGGCAATGCACTCCACGTAGGCCTCACCTCCTATAGCTCATTCAGTTACGAAATCATCAAAGGGCTACTTTATTGATGAGGTTAGAATTCCTACAAGCCAATCTTCTCTCAGGCCTCTCTTAATTAGCTAAGCTGACAGTCAAAGTTAACCATTGTATACCATATCTCAAAAGAAAATTTTAAAGCCAATCATAATTTAGAATATGAAAAGTGACTAACATTGGATAACGTTCATTAGAACTGTCCTTGATAGTTTATGAACAGAGTCTGTTACACATAGTTTCCTTGCCCAGTGGACATTTGGGCTATCCAAATCTCTTTCCTGTTGATCACACACCTATTAATGTCATCTAGAAACAGTGGAATTTTTTTGAGTTAATGGATAGAGAAAGGAAAGAGTTTGCTGTTTTTTGTATTAATGAAAACAAAGGAAGTGGGGCCTTTTAACACTTCAAATCCTTTCAGGCTAGTCAATGACAATTTGCAGTGTTTGCTTTTATCACCCGTGTCAATGGATGCAATTGTATTTATGTTTGGCCCTTTCATTTTTCTTTTTCACTTTTACCTTCCTGATCCTATCTTTATTTGTTTTTTTCAAGCTTTTAAGAATTACTTTATCTCTCTATGCTTAAAAGACTTCCAGGGACTTCTGCTAATGGTGTAACACCCAAACCAATTGTTTCTAGTCATAGAAGTTAAAAGTGTGTACAATCACAGCTGCTCACTATATAACAAACGCTTAACATTAATCACTAAGGTTAAGGCCTTCTGAAAATGCAAACGTACTAATAATTTTCTTATATGTCTTCTGCTTGTCTATGATCCCGTTTTGGAGGAGATACACATTTCATGCTATTTATATGCACTATGTGCAGACATAGTGAGAATAGTACAGGGAGTGGACACCCCTTTAGCTGGGGGAGGCTAACTGCTGTCTCCTCAAGCAGGGAGCAATGCTTTATCCTCCCTCCTAGAACATGAAATACAAGGTGGGCTCAGGGAAGGGTCAGAACATGCCTATATTTTGCTTCCAGTCACAAACTGCCATTTTATAGCTTCGGAGTCAGTGGTACAGTTGTGTGGAACTGGAAGCCTGGCATAAAGCACGTTAGCAGTATCTTCCTAGTCTACGTTAAATTCTATGGGAACTCTTACAAAAAACAGAAAGTAACTTATCTTTCCTTCTTTCCTCAAGAACTGGCTCTTGAGAAGAGGTAAAATATAAAACTTGGGACATTTAAAAAATCTTCAAACTTTGGCCAAAACCCAATAAATTTCCCTCTTAACAATATAATTTTTACTGTAGGCTTTCTTTCCTTCTTAAAAGCTTATTAAATGCATATGTTTTCATTTTTCTTTTATCTTAATTTACTATGTCTGGGGTCCTTTTTCCTTCCAGCTCCAGGTTTATAGAAACAGCAAGTCTTACACTAAACCAAGGCCTCTCTGCTCTCGGGCTAAGTCCATCTGACCAATTCTAGAGTCACTGATTTCCAGGTCTGCTTCTCTCCCGACCCAGCCGTGTAGGTGGGCTAGTCTTGTTGTCCAAGCTCTGTCCATACCACTGGTCACAGCCACTCCTCGGGCCAAGGCAACGTTGTACCTGTGGGCCCAGGTCTTACAGGACTTGGAAGCTGGTGTGGGTAAGAGAGAGAGCAGGCAGGCTCTGGGTGGGTGTCTTCTTGGTCCCATAGACTCCTGACCCCAAAGAAGAGCGACACCATTGAGAGCCAGGATGTGGCCCTCTAATGCAAGACTCCAAGCTGGACTCCAGTTTTCCAGGTTAAGAGGCATTACTGTAAGAAGCTGATGGACACATGTGACAGAGTAACATGCTTGAGAAACAGGATTATTCCCTGTACAGGGGATGGTGCCAGGCAGGCGGGCCACACAGAGTTAGAAGTGTTGAGTTTGAAGGTGAACGTGCTTCGCAGTAATCCCAAGCTAAAAAAAAGAACTGAATAAATGAAACAAGGAAAGACATTGTTCTTTTATATCTTCAGTCTTTGGCCAGAAAACAAGAGAAAGCAAAGAGCCTAAGAAAAGTTATGTGCTTCCAAGTTACACTCGACCTGACCTCAATGCTTTAACAATTCTAAGCTGTGTTTCACTCGCTCTGCGATTGTTTTAGTGAGGCCTGTTATGTCTCAAATGCTGTCCTAGGTATAAGGAGAATATCAATGAAAGAAAAGGACATTTCTGTCCTCATGCAGTTTATATTCTAGTGGGAGAGGGAAGTATTTCCAAAGCATTTAGAAAGTGACCATGTAGATAACTGAAATGATTAAAAATGTTGGTAAGAAGGATAAATAAGGGCCTGGGATTTAGCTCAGTGGTTCTGGTACCTGCCTGGCAAGCACAAGGAACTGAGTTCAGTCCCCGGTACTAAAAATAAAGAAAGAAAGAAGGATAAATAAAATAAACTGTGGGAGACACATTCCAGGCAGGGATGATGGTTTACAAAGACGACTTCCTTAACCAGTGTGAGCGATGCCAACAGTGCCACACCCTACCGGGCCCTCTAAACAGACTTATGTTTCCTCACAGTTTAGGGGCTGGAGTCCCAGACCAAGAAGCCCGCAGAGTGGGCTCTGGGGAGGGGGTGTTCCTCTGGCTGCAGATGGCTTCTGAGAGCTGTGTCCTTGCATTCAAAGACAGAAAGGGGCCCGAGAGAGACAATGGGCATATCCTGACGTCTCCTCTACGCAGCTCTGACCTCATGATGAGGGCCGCCCTCGGGCCCTTCTCACCTCAGTCACCTCCTGGAGGTTCCGTCTCCAAATGCCACTAAGTGGGGCGTTAGGGCTCCAGCCTGTGAAGGAGGGGGACACACACGTTCAGTCTGTGTCCATCAAACAGCAGCAGGGAGACCAGCGAGGAGGCTCTTGTGCCACCCAAGAGGAATGACAGTGAAGAACATCACCATAGAGACAGAGGGTGAGGTCTTTGGGTATAAACAACACAGATGCTATGGACACTCTCTCGAGAGTCCTGTTTCCAAAACCACCCTGAGCACTTTGGGGTGATGTTCCTGTGTCCTTGGTACACAGAAAGGGGGAGACAGGTCAGCCTTCTTCCTCAGCCTGCTCCTGTCAGCTGTGCAGGTGGTGGCACTCATGGTGGAGTGGGTGGGTTTGGTGGATTTAAGCCAAGCCTGTCACTGGAGTTACAAGACCCACCTCAACCCACCCAAAATAGGTTTCACAGAGGACACAGGTTTCGCCCAAATAAACTGATCCAGGGATGAGGGGCAGAGCAGGACACTAAGCCCAATGTGCAGCTGTTTCAGGCGGGTGTGTCTGTCCCTGATGTCCCTCACATTTTCTTTGGCCACCCCGCCCACTGCCTTCTCTTTGCCCACCTTGCCATTCGCTCCATGCCCCTGTGGTTGCCTCTTCCTGCCTGGCTCCTGGCTTCACCTATTTACAAAGCATTGTTGCCTTTCCAAGAAATCCCCCACCCTGGGACTCTTTTTTTCATTTTTACCTTTCCTTCGAAGTCACTTGTTGAACCAAGTGTTCATCCAATCAAGGGTAATGAGAAGGGGAAAAGCCACCAGCTCCGTCTCCACCAAGTCTGCTGATAGTCTCCCGAAAGTTGGCAACTTCAACCAACTGTGCTACTCATGCGCCAAAGTGTAATTCCACAGTGGCTCTGTCAGTGTGACAGTGAAAAACATGCAGTTCTAGTCACTGAGTGAAATGACTATTCCCATGCACACCCCAGCCACGGTAGACAGAGTTCTGAGCCATGGGGAGGGCAGCAGAGAGAGACCTGGAGCCTGCTGTCAGCCCTGGCAGCCCAGCCTCATCAATTCCGGGAGGTCCTATTAAAAGCACAGCGAGTGCTCCACACCTTGTGTCCTCACCCATTAACCATAGTGCCCTGGCCACAGGTGGCCCATTCCACACAGCCTACATCGGGCCACTGACTCCCAAGCATAGCGCTCATTATATAGCAAGAAATCACTGGCATGGGCCAAATGAGGCTCAGCTGCCTAAAGCCCAAGTGACTCCCTTCCATCCCTAGAAAGTTAGAATCTAACGGAGGCAGAAAAAAATGTAATGTACATGAAATAACCACTGAGAAATTGCAGGCAATGTAAAAACAATCATTTTCTACTGACTTGGTCTACGATAAGGATGGCCACAGAGATGCTCATAGTTTAGCATACTCTGCTTCTCAAGCTTGAGGCTGTCAAAGCCTGGCTCATCACTTAGACCCTGGCTCACCTTCCCCCTTGAGGATGGAGCACTCAGGATACTGTGGCTCTGAACCCCATCACTCACTGCACTGCTCCCCTAAACACCACCTTGACCACAAGTGGACAAGGAGGCATCCAGCCTGGAAAGCAAAGCTGTAAAAGCAGATATGACCACTGACAATCAGTCTATTTTTACAACTGAATCCTAGTGTAACCCCCAAAAGATAGATGCTGCATGTGGAAAGATTTAAATAGAAGTGTAGATATGGATGTATAGATACATTAGCTATAGATACACCAACACCTCGGTGCACAAACACTTCTGTTCACAAATAATTCAGTTTATGAACAGAAGCATTCAGCAAAACTCGGCACAGGGTGATGAACATGACTGCCACATCTTCCCCAGAATCATGAAACAAAAGAAGTTCAAGAACCGAGGTACCACTGTACAGTAACGACCAAATGCAAAGCTCTGAAGCTCTCTCAGTGAAGGGGGCACACATGCTGCTCCTTTGAGAGAAAGTGGTCATTAAATAAATATGATTAATGTTATGATTACTATTATGAATTCATATGATATGTGCCTTGAAGAAGGAATGTAAGTGCTTTGGAGAACTTTTTGTGAGATTTTGGCCCAGCATTGTTGATCTGCACCTGCTGTCATGATTCGGCTGTGAGTTCTAATCAGCTACTTCACATCAGTTACTTGGCAGCTCTCTGGCTTCCCTGGGAGGCAATGTCCTGGCCACAGAAGAGCTCTTCTAGTCTTGGTGGGGCTTCCAACTTCATCTTCTGAAAAATTACCAGGGACAAGTTCCAGGAGAAAAGGTCATCAGCAGCTACATCTTTGTACCTCATGTCATTGGTCTATCTGACCCAGTAGGACCAGCCCTGGACTCCCAAGTTGTCCCCCCTGGCAAAAGCGCTTGTCCCTACAGAGCTCTGCACACACTGTTAAACTGGGCCCCGTTTCCTGTGGCCCACACAACCTTAAGTCCATGTCTGGCTTCCAGGCAGTTACCAGCCAATCGCTGTATCTTCAGCCTTTTCTCCGAATGTCCTTATTATCTTGTGTTCTCCTGAAACTTGACCTTCCCCATGAGTCTCAGCTGGTCCTGAGGATTTGTTAAGTGGTGGCTCCATTGTCTCCTATACCTCATGATTTGCTAGGTCTTGGTCTTCACTGCTTATTCCTATGTGCTTCTTTATAATGTGTACACTTTTACATACACACACACATACACACACACACACACACACAGACACACGAATCCGACCTACCTGATGATACCTCAAACTAATAGCAACTCCATCTACAAAATGATTGTTCTGTGCCAGGCATGGTGTGGTTTAATTCTCACAACTGCACAGAGATTCACACGTTCCTACTTTTGCTCTGCTGATGCACTGAAGCTGCCAGGATGTTTGTTCACTATCCACAACCAAACAGCTAAGAGGGCAGAGCCTAGACGTGAGCCCCAGCAGCATGGCTCCTGAGTGCCTTCTCTTAAGGACTACACCCTGTTCCCTCCCATATTTGCTGCCTCTTCTTCAGTGAAGATTTCACTTTCCTGGATCACTGTGTTTCCCTCCATCCCTAGTTCTGTCACCTTGGTAATTCAGTAGACATGGAGATCCTTCAACACCAAGTTCTCCCAGGCCCTCCACGTCACCTCTCCCTACTGTCCACTTGATCTTGCCAAAACCAGTGCCGGTGCCATCCTCCAGTCTCACTCTAGGTGCCCCACAACGTGACCACGAGCTCTCATCTTTCTGCCTAAGGACTCCTATAACCATTCTCCCATACCATGTCCTACCTGCTCCTAACTAGCTTGCACCCCACCCATCAGTACAATCACTCCCTTGCACCAACACTTTGTTTCCTTGACCCTTTCTCCCTCAATCTTTCTTGCTTGACACAATTCTGTTCCCAGTGGAATCTAGCTTTTATCTACACTCATAATCCTGTGTGACTGTAAAGAAAAAACGTGCAGTCATTCCCGCTTGACATTTATTAAAGCAAACCCCTGTGCCACCTAGTAATTCTAGAGTTTAGTCAGTTTTCTCTCTGTCTCCAAGATAACTACTTTACTCACTCTTCCCTCTCCAGAAACCTGAAGCATCACCTATTTAATCCTCCAACAGAGATATGTTTACCTCTCGTTTAATGAGGAAACAAAAGACATAAAAACAGAATATCTCTGTCTGCCATTCCCAGACCTCCAGACCACCTACGGCCACAGGCACAAACTCTGCCTCTCCTCCTTTCAGAAGGGGCAGTGGTCTGAGGTCATTGCAACAACACTGCGTTTTATTCCCCAATATAATTAACTCTTGGCACCACCTAGAAATCAAACTACATATTATGAGAATTTAAACAAAATAAACCCAAATGAAACCATAGGTAATGTTTTCGATTTTTCCTCTCAGCTCCAGTACCATCTTCCTCTCAGGAGTCATCCCAGTAGTTTTTATTTTGCTTTTCCCCAAAGTAATTGTGTGCCTATCATCACGATTGATTGTGGAAATAAGTAATAGACGTAGCATCTTCACTTTCTTATTGGATTCCCATAATGAATTCAGCATTTCTCAGCATATTGAGCTTTTGAACTATTAATCATGTACACAGTCCAAAAACACATCCATAACATACAACATATAATATATAGAGAGCAAACTATACCCTAGTGTCCAACGCTTCTATGATAATACCAACCATAAGAGGAAAGTTTGAGCTGTTTGCACATGTCCCCCCAAATAACAAGATAAAAACAACATTTAAGTGTGTAAATGTACAGGGACCTTAAGCAAGCTTTTATTCACTTCCCTTCTGCGTACTCTGAAATGATCAATATAAATTATTTTATTATTTTAATATTAAAATTATTGAAATAAATTACTGAAATAAATTATTTCAATATCATATCCCATTCTTACGAATAACATTAATTGAGTTCTACTGGAAGGATAATTTATGGCTGTTTAAATTACTATTAACATCAGCTTTACAGCTTACTCTTAAAGTAGAACACTTGCAAAAAGTCAATCGTCCTACTCTAGAGAAAGCATCAGAGGGGTAGATGAGACCCTCTGGTTGCCTCCACTGTCAAACTCAGTATCGATATTTATCCTTTCCCCCCTCTACCCCTCAGTTCCTCCACAGCCCCAGTCCTAGAGATACAGGTGTGTTGTCCTTAGGAAGCTCACCCGAAATTTACAATCTGCTCAGGGAGACAAGACATAGATGGAAAATCTCGGAGGATGGTTTGATACAGTTTACAAGAGGTGAGAAATGAATCTATTCCAAACGAAGAAATCCACCATGAATTACCTATGCCCAACAAGTACTTTTCCTTTTATTCTTTCAAATACCATCCACATACTTTTCACCTTGTTATTACTCTTTTAATGACTCATGTTCTGACACTGTCACTCCCACAGGGATGACTATAGCTCCTGCCTAGCAAGCTCCTTTACCCTCCATCCCTGCTGTAGTTCACTAAAGTTCACTGCCAATCTACCCTTCCCTAAGCTATGTGTCTGTTTTTCCCTGCTCAGAAACAGTCTAGATCTCCCTGCTTCAATCCTTGTGCAATATAAATTACTTTGCTTGCCTTTAAGATATGTCAGAATCCAGTCACACCTTGATACCTATCTTGATTTCCCTTGAGGCCCCAATTCTCTTATCTGATGGGGTCAGCAACCCCAGGGCCATATGAAAATCTGGCACTCCTCAATTGCCACAACTGTTTTCTCCCTTGCCTGAGCAGCATTACTCACCTCTCCTAGCCCTTAAATTTTAGTTTATGCTTCAAGGCCTAGACCCACTCTCTCTGTAGCAGCTTCTCCCTCTCTGCCCCCCTCCCTTCTAGGTACCTGTGGCACCCAGGAGTTGTACTGCATAGATCAGAACATGTTCACCAAACTGTTCAAGATCTCATGTATTCATTTCAGTTCTTCCAATCATTAACTCCTAGAAGGCGCGAACTGCATGGTACATTATAATCTATAGATTCCAGAGCAACTGCACAGTAATGAATATAGAGCAAGAATTTATTAGCTATCCAGGAGTTTATGAATCCTATTTTACAGGTTTATATTTTCTAAAGAATATTTAAATAAGTTAGCTAACAAGAAAACACTTACCTGTTTTTAAATATAACTTCTGTATAATATTACTTGTGTGTGTAGTATAACAGACTTATAAAGAGTCTTTCTGAAATTCTCAAAAGAATCTATGAAGCACTAAAACTGATAGTTTTATCCTCCCCTTTTTTCCTACATTGAGAATCATGGAAATACCCTTGATTCAACTAACACAAAAGTTAAGAAGTATGTTCTGAGGTAGCTGGAGAAGAGAGAATGTACACAAGGAAAACACATGATTTACATTAAACTTCAGACACAGCCGGACAGGTAAGGTCTTCTCTTCATGTCTAGCACAGGCCTGGAGATGTAGATGCTCAATAAATTCTTAAGAGTTGAGTTTTTGATAATTACTCAATAGAAGATTCCATTTCTGAAACATGCAAACATGAATTGGAACTGAGTGCTATTTCCCAAAGTGGCCCTTTATTCTAACTTTGAGAAGCTACATGATTCATTGGTAACAGAGATTCCAATTTTCTGTCTTTAGGTTTCATTATTGCCTGGAGGAGTAGGAGGCCAAGAATTTGTCCCTACACTTCTAGTAATTTCCTTTGTGTGACAAAAAAATAAAAGTAGAATTAGAATTCTAGCCCATTCCCTCTGCAGACGAGGGTAAAGATAAAAATAGATAACATCCATCAAGCCATATCAGGAAACCAAGGCAGGAACCAAGCTCTCTTAATACAGTGACTACCTTTTCCACATTTAAATAATGAGGACTAGCAAAATATCATGAAATCCTGAAACAAAATAGCACTCCACAGATGGTTCGTTATTCTTCGCTTTAGCACTTCCAGTAATTGGCAAACAGTTACTACAAGGGAATGCCTCTAAGAACTAGACATGTTCTTAATAGATTATTTCTCTGTGTTCCACAATGGATCACAATTTGCCTTCCCTCAATCCTATAGCATCCGCCCTAGTTTTGAATTCTCAAACAACAGCATGTATCCACTTGCTCTTCCACATGACTGATGTTCTTCAACAACTCATACGCAGTCCTTAAGTTTTTGTCTTCCTGGGTTCCTTTAAACTTCCTCCTATAACATGGCTTCCCTCTGTTTTGACAATAATCTTACCAGAATTTTGTCCTTGGCTCCATTTAAATGCTTTCAGTTAGAGGAGACAGAAAACCAACCTCAAGTTGGCTTCAAGTTGCACTGAAAACTCCAGTGACAGAGCAATTTAGACACTGTTCAGTCAGGGCTCTGGGTCCATTCCCTGTGGCTTGCTCTTCCCTGCCTTTATCTGTTAACTTTATCCCAGACTGACTTCCCTCCTGGTTGTTGGATGCCTGCCAGGAGCAATTAGTGCTGCATGGTGCCTCATTCAGCAGGAGAGGCAGGTTGCTTCTCATTAACTGCTGGGAAAGAGAAAACACTGAGATTTACATCAATTGGCCACCCCTGAACCAATCCCTAAAACCAAGGGAATGCCACGCACTGATAAGCTTAGGCCTGGATTAATTAAACCAATTAGAGTGCAAAGGAAGATGGAATTTTCCTGGCTGGCCTGAGCTAGGCAAGTTTTGCTGCTGAAGCTAGGATGAAGCTCACTTAAAACTGACCCTGGTACTGACTGGGCAGGTTGAAGGGGTGTTGAAGGAACTCATCAAATCTTGTCCACCAGGCCTTGAAACCTGTATGGAACACCACTCTGGATGGGACTTATTAGTGTTCGAGTTCAGTGAAAAATTAGGAATCTGTCTTACTGCCATTTCCCTCATTCTGGAAATGTTTATTAATGCAGTCTTACCTTGAAATCACCTTTTTTAAAAAAAAAAGCAGCTGTAATTTTTAGAGTTTGTAGTTAACAAAAGTACCTAAAGTGGTTTTTAATTCTTCTTTGTATTGCTTTGAGATGAATGTTTTAGAAGCCCAGGTGCATTCTTTTGCGACTGATTGCAAAAGTCGGAACTGTACGTTCATATCAGCTGCTAAATCTCAGTGTCCTGGTTTTATGGGCTGTTCTATCTACTAAAAACATTTAAATTCCATTTCTATCAGTCAGTGCATTTGCTTACTCTTTCCAGACGGATGTCTCTTAACCTGGACTGGATTTTTAAATGTGGCTCAGACAAGGCCAAGGACAAAGACCCAAAAACACACCGTGAGGGTCATCCCTGCCAACTGATAACACATTAATAATTGCAAACAGTGGTTCAACCAGTAGCACATCTGGCGATGACGTCCGCTATCCCCCATCATCTTTCTATCCTAGTCTGCAAAGACATGTGAGTGATTACATCGAAATCCCTCCCTAGTCAGAAATACTGCCTCTCAACCCCTGAAATCGCCTGGGCTACTCAACCTGCAGAAAATTAAATAAGGCTAATTTGGTAGGTATGCTTTTAGTGCACTCAGACTGGATCCTGGATGTGGTCTCATTATTTCCCAAGTACTCTCGATTCTTTGTTAGACTAATCCATTCTCGAATGCTATTAAAGATCAACATTGCTGATGTAATAGTTTCCCGAATCTACTTTTTTACCCTTTGAGAGAATGGGGGTGATTTTCACTCTGATCACATCTCCTGGCAGCCTTCCCCTTCCATGATTTCTGTAGATTACTGCCAATCATCCTGTGATTACATCTGTAAATCCTTTCAACACCTTGGAATGCAATTTGCCTATGGCTGCAAACTTGAATTCATTTAAAATGTCTGGGTGGCTTCTTATAATCTCTTTTTCTGGGACTTCAATTTACTCTTAATGGCATTTTTCCATCCGTACTATTTTGATGGGGCTTCTCTACCATGGCAAGGACAGATTTGAAAGAGGGTGGGGTCATCCTGCCTCCCGCAGAGATTTATCAGCCTGCCCTGATCTTTTCTAACCAGTGTGCTGATCTACTGCTCATATGCTTGTTGTGCACAAGTCTTACTCTCTATTGGAAACACTTTTCCTGTTCTCGGCCTTTTTGTGATTTAACTTTTATCCCTCCATCAACTCTTAGAGATAATCTCCCTGAGAAACCTTCATTAGTGTTCCAAATCTAAATGGGCCTCCTTCCTACACTTTATGATGCTTTATCCTTTGGGGGACTTGAGACTCACACTGTGAATATCGGCCAGCTGTGAGCATTCCTCACTGGACTGTAAGTGGCTGGAGGGTAAAAACGTTTTCTTACTCTTCTCTGCAGAGATATTCGAAGTGGTTGGGGTCAAATGGGTGCTCAATCCCTCTGACTAACTGTTAAATGATTAAATCTGCAAAGGTTCTTCATTTAGCTTTAGCAATTTTTCCAATTCTTATATTTTTCTCCCAAGATTTCTTTTTTGCTACGTCACAGGATAAGTTTCCTTGGTGGTCAAACTTAAATCTCAAATTACAATTTCATCATAACTTCTAGTAAAAAGCCTTCTTTCTTGTTGGGGCTCTGAAATGTTCATTTTCAGGAAAGCTTAATATAATGTTGCTGATGAAAAAAGGAAAGAAAATCTTCTAATATCCATACACTTAATTGGAAAACCATACTTATTATAAATGCCTTTTTGAGGGATGTGGACTAAGTATTACAAATGGAAACACGGTCATAAAATGCGATGACCTTCTTAAAGACAAGATAAAACAAATTTCTTACTATAGGAATTTTTCAAAACACATGTCACTCATTAAAACAGATTTAATATTTTGAGAACTTAAAAACACATTTTATTGAATGCACTCACTAAATTTTATATAGTATGTGCTTTTCCTGTTTTGCCAACTGTATTTCCTACTGATATTCTTTTCTTCAATAATAACATAATCAGTTCACCTGTTCAATAGTTCATAAAATTTTAAAACTAATGACAATTTTAAAATTAAACAAACTCAAATATATTTCATTGTAAATACATCCTGCAATGAATAAATAATAAAGATATATTCAGCTGCTACTAAAATTGTAGGCTTTTTAGGAGTTTTCAATCTATAAAGAGATGGAAGGGTCATGATTTTCTCTCATTTCAGAGTTTAAGTAGTTTTGACTCGGTTGAATCTTGAACAGGTCCTCACCAGAAAACACCCTGATTTCCCACTACTTTTCTCTTCTGTTCTGCATGGTTATGTAGTAGTTGTCTTGATGACTGTCATATATTGAATGCATAGCTGCTCCAGGATTTTTTAAAAACTATCTTGGGTTATGTCAATATTCATGATGACTAACTTGCCTAACCATAGTTTCCAACTGAACAAATCCAAGATCATTATAAGCAGTTATAATTGACTGAGGCCCAGAAATACCAGGTACCCTGATTAAGGTTTACAGAGAAAGATTGGTGCTGATTGTTAAAATTAAGAGTTATAGTACCTGGGGCCGGGAATTTAGCTCAGTGGCACTGCACCTGCCTCGAAAGTGCAAGGTCCTGAGTTCAATCCCTGGTACAAAAAAAAAAAAAGAATTATACTACCAATAATTCCTTAGACTTTCTTTAGCCAAGTATAATGGCAGCTCCTAAAACAGAAGACTTGAAAATAAATCACCTTTAATTTTTTAATGTGTATTAATATATTTATCATTCATTTTGTATTCATCCACCAAAAAACTATCTACAACATAATAGAATATTACATTAACACCAGTATAACATTAACAACACCTAATATAATAAGTATGACCTATCATGTTGATAATAATAAATTATAACAGTGTTCGTATCATGAATGTTAGTTGTCACATTTATGATCTAATTTTAGTATAATTAAGAAGATCTGCCTTCCATGTTCCCAGGCGACCATGAATTTTCTGCATAATCTCCAGCAAGTCACTTAAACGCTCTAGGTCTAACCTTTCCATATAAAAAAATCTGCTCCTTAAAAGTTGTGATCTGCAACATTTGTATCAGTGGGCTTCTGAGGTTTGTTGTTGTTGTTTTTTGGTACTGGGGATTGAACTCTGGACCTTGTGCTTTCGAGGCAGGAGCCAGAACCACTGAACTAAATCCCCAGCCCCCTCTGAGTTATTTTTAATATGTCAGGAAGGTCCTGTGAACATTGTACTTCACCACAATAAAAACTCATGTGTTGCTGGGGAGGTAGCTCAGCGGCCCAGTGCCTGCCTGGTAAGCATGAGGTCCTGAGTTTGATTCCCAGTACCAAAAAAACCCACAGAAACAAAACAAAAGAAAACAAACCCGCACATGTTCACCCTAGTTTCTCAGACATGAAAACTATTCAATAATTAATGAATTAGGGAATAGGAGAATAACTGAAAAAGTAAATGAATGAAAGAGTAAATAAGTAAAAATTACAATATTAGCTTTGGTCCACACTAACATATATCCTATGATTTATTAATTCTTTCATGCTGAGCTGATATTATATATGTCTGTAACTGTTTAAAAATGAATTAAGTTATATTTTAAATTCAATTTGAGAAGTGAAATATTTTAACACCCAGACAAGTCATGGGTACTGTATTAACAATAAAGATGATCCCTGATAAAAAATAATGTTAGGGATCACTGGGAAACGGCCCTTTTCATTGACATGTCCATTGGCCCTACTCCAGCTATGAATTCTTGAACTTTTTCTCAGGGTTCACTGTCACCACCTCCTGGGCTATGATCCAGTTGATGACTCTACCTTGGCCTAAAATCTCAACTAACCTTAGAAGAGATCAACAACTTCATTTATATACTGGTTCCCACTTCCATGTAAATTCAATTTTACTTCATTTAAGACAGTATCTGCCTCAACCATGGTTTCATTCACAATGACAGATTCCACAGGTAAAGCATAATTCTTCTTCCAGAATAAAGGGGCCTGATCAGAGAGGAAAAAATAGAAAGTTTGCCCCCTTATACTTAGGGCAAATTATTAGTGTTATACTTAAAGGAATAAATAAAACACTGCTTTTAAAACTTTTAGAAGTTATATATGAGAACTTAGTGCTATTTCTTTCCACTTGTCCCTGAGTATGTTCCAGATTCCATGGACACTAGATTTGCTCTTGATTTTCTTTACAGGGGTAGTCAATGGGCCCCAGTACTGCTGCTCTTATAATCCACCACCGTCCTCTGTTGCGAGGTCTTAACTGAAAAGAAGGTGAATTAAAATTTCTGGAAATTCAACTACTTATTCCCAAAGAGAGAGTGTTAACAAATATTCATATGCAATCTCCCGGTAAACCTTCTCTGTGATACCCATGATCAATGAATGCATGGCTGCTTAGCTGGTACAATTTTATAAAATTTAAATGGAGGAGTCTGCATCATGCTGCTTCCAGACTAACAGAACCATCAGTCAGCAGCATGTTTCATGGGGATGGGCCGACCCCACGACCTCCCCAATAAATCCATGGATAAATAAACCTCCTGCCAACTGGCACTGGCCTTGTCATTGGGGAAAATATACATGTGCTCAAGGAACTGATTTATATTTCTGAAAAAATAAAAATGGTAAATAAAATATTTTTAAGACAACTTTTCAAGCTCAGAAACTAATTAAAAATGCTTTCTAGAGAGTTAAGAAAGTATTGAATCCATTTTGACCTTGGTATATACACTTAATTCTGTTGAATCTTAGGGTTTTTTTTGCTTTTTCTCTTTTTAATGTCTTGCCTCCCAGTGCAGAAGGCACAGAAGACAAAGCCTAGGACTCATTAAAGGTGATAAAATCTAATAGGATATTTTTGCTAAAGGCTGGTACTCTAAAAAGCTATGCTCAGAAATGTAACATGTACCAGAAATGAACAGACTCTATAGCACATCAGCAAAAAAAAAATTCTTTGCTATGACTTTTGTTCAGAAAAAACATGTCTCTGGAGTGGAGTATTTATCATGAAAAAACACTCCCCACACTGATAGGCAGCCTGAATCCACACTGAGTTGGTGGCCCAGTGAACCTAAATCCAGTAATCTGTTTAAAATGGTCCTACATTAGTCATGCCTGCAGGGGTCTGAGATGAGTCTAGGCAAATTCTTTTTGATGGAACACACCTTCCTTACAGGCTTCAAAGGATTCCAGCTGATAAAGTTCTAAGGAACATGAGTTCACAGTCAAAATTTATAAAACAATACCCTCAAGAAATCACTAGGTAGAGTCCAATAGTAACAACAGATGTCAGAAAGACTTTAGATGTAGAATTCGAAATTATATGTTTAATATCGTTAAAAAATAAGTTAAAATATGAAAAACAGGTAAAACTATAAAATGCAAATGAGATTGCAAAAGAGCCAAACAGAACTTTTGAAATATAAGACATATTGCCTGAAATTGTAAAAGTTCAATGGATAGGAAAACAACAAATTAGATACAATTAATGGTAAATTTACTAATTGGATTATACAGCTAAAGAAACTATCTGTAGTATAATATGAAAACACAAAGAGTTGGAACATATAAAAGCAATGTTGAAAGACAAAGAGAATACTATGAAATTTTAATACATGCTAAATCAGAGTATCAAAAATTGCAGGATGAATAAAGGAATTATATGTATTATATACACAAACAACTCTCCACAAGAAATGTAAACATTATGTACTACCAATTAAAAATTAAAAAAAAATTTAAATGAAAAAAGGAATGAGTAAGAAAATATTAGAGATGGTGACTTTGGTCAGTTTCCCAGAGCAGAGCCTGACGTAAGGGCTCATCACAGCTGATCCAGTCGGGCCATACTCTATAGAGACCAGAAAGTGAGGAAGCTGGAGGAGGAAAAGGATTCATCAGTCTGCAATCATCTTTCTATTCTGCTCATTGCTTATGCTTATCAATGTCCACATTATTTCTTTTTCTTCCTCCTCTCTTATTCCCTTCACCCCCATGACTTCTAGGTGTGTATTTTCTACATTTTTAGCTCTAACAAGTAACTTCAGCCAGATCCTCTAGGGAAACAATGGAGTAAATTGCATTCCATTTCCCCAAGGGAAAGGAGCCAAGCTATATCCAACTCTTGCATCTGAGAGCCATTGGTCAAGGACCAGCAGAGATGAGGGGAATTAGCAGGCTTCTGGAGCTCTACGTGTGTGGAGAGAAGCCCCCCACGGGAAAGAAGGGTTCCCAAAGAAGAGGTAGAGTTCACATTTGCCAGATTTAAGTGAAAATCACATGTTGTTTATTTCTCCTGGTTCTTATTTTCCTTTCAGTCTTGGACTGGTCTTATCAAACCTTCTGTATGTATAAAAGTAATTTCAATAAACTAATATCTTCGTTGAAAAGAAAATTGTGTTATTATCTGTTCACTTCTTTTTTGTAAGAATCTTTTTGGTTTATGTCTTGCACTGAGTAGCTACTTTGAAGATAATGATACACAATGTAATCACTATTGTTTTTCTCTTATTATTTGGTTAAGAAAGTTTGCTTTATTTTTTCATAAAATAAAAAGAAAAAATAACGTCAATGTTATAACTGTCTTTTAAGCATCTTTTGTGAGAGATTTGGTTCTAGTAACCTAATCTAAAATTATTTGTAATTGAAAGTGCTACTTTCATTCACAATTTTCATTTTTTTATTTAAAATGTTTCTTTTATATTTTACATTTTGTTGAATAATGTCTCTTATAATCATTCTGAAGTTCTCTGTCTTTAGTCAATATGTTTAATACATTTATGTTTATTGCACTTGTTATCAGCATCATTTATTTTTTTATAATTCATTGAGGTTTCCATTGCATATTTTCTGTAAAGCACTCAAATTTTGCTTTTATACCTTCTATTTGACATACTAAGTTTCTTCTTCTTGTATAAAAGTTAATATTATATTTTATTGATTCTTTGGTTAGTAAAAAATGCTAATATATATCTGCATTAATCTTGCCCTTCTACTCATTTCTTATGCTTATCATTACCCATGTTGTCAATATCTATGCTATCAATATCTGTTTCTCTCCCATCTCTCATTCCCTTCACCCCTACCATTACTATGGATGTATTTTCTACATTTTTAGCTCTGAATTTTAGGTATCTTTTGTGGATTTAGGTTTGTTTTAACAATTAGAAAATTTACTAAGCTATTTTCTCATCTCTACAATTCCATACATCACTTCCTAAGTTTATTTGACAACTTACTGGTTTACTGTTCACAAGGCTGTTTATGAAAGAGTCATTTGATTAATGAACCTTCTGTGTTCTCCTTTGCCTGAAAATATGTAAGTACATATTTCCTTAGCTTTTAAATTATTAGTTGAATATAATATCCTAGATTTGAAGTCCCTTTATTACAACTCTTAAATATGTCATTCCCCTATACTTTGCACATAATATTAACATTGAGAAAGATGTTATTCTTGTTTGTATATATCTGGTCTTTCTGTTGGAAAGTTTTAAGAATGTCCTGTTTGTCTTTTAAGGTGTTTTACTCTACTATCTTTCCTCCTCCTTCTCCTCCTCTTCTTCTTCCTCTCCTCTCACTCCTCTTCCTCTTTCTCCTCTCACTCCCTCTTCTCCTCCTTCTTCTTCTGGTATTTTCTATAAGGTTTGGCACTATGAAACTTTTCAGTTTTTTCTTTAATTCTTAGAAATTCTGTGTGTGTGTCTGCACATGTGTGTGTGTGTACTAGGATCTGAACTCAGGGCCTTGTGCATTCTGGGCAAGCACTTTACTGCTGAGCTACACTCCCTGTCTTTTGGAGGATATTGATTACCCTTGCTCTTACTTAAGTTTCTGTTTATATTTATGTTAAATTTCTGGCCCATAACTCTCCTTCCTCTGGTAGAAGATGACGGAGTGGAACTCTAGACTCCCCAGCTTCATGGTCTGGCTGAACTGCTCCAAGTACACCTTCCCTAACACTGCCCTTGGGGGGCTCTACTGTCCTTTCCTTCAGTCCTGGTAGCGATAACAAGGCTCTCAGGGGTCAGCCAAAATGTCGGCAACCTGTGTTACCAACCCACCTGGCTGGAGAGATTTTCTACTGTTTTTACTTCATTTGTCACCAATGCTGGGCTGGGGTCACGTTTCTTTCCCCCTACTCTGGCCAGTATTCTATGCAGGGCAACATGAGGAAAAGCAAGAATTAGAACTCAAAAGCTCTTCCTCAATTTGGCTTTCCTTATTCCAAGCTCTTTTCATATATGAAGACCAACCAGCTTGTATCTTCCTAAAAGTTTGCAGTCAATATTTTAATTTTTGTTTCTCAGAATCAGCCATAGCAGCACTTGTGGCATATCTACAGAATTATATGCTTTATGATTATAGAGCCTACAGAATTATGGATCTATTGAGAGGAGTAAGTCATCAATGCTCATCAATTGGTTAAAAATGAAGAGAAGTTTTCAAATTATGTTAGTTTACCCCCCAACTGATATAGCTTTGCTGCTGCTTTGCCCTCCTCAACACACCAGCCCAGCTCCACAGGACTCTACCTGCCTTCCACAACACACTGGCGAAAGTGTCCACTATACTCCCTACCTTCTAAGGAACATCCTATTTTATCGACAACACCAATTTATTTGCATGGACCTCTAGGGAATAACAAAGTTGACAAAGCTACAAATCAAATAGTCTTCAATTTAATGACCAAATCTTTCCTTATTACTCATAGGAGCAGTAGATAGATAAGAAATAAGGGTTTAACCCAAGCATCCTATGAAAAAAAAAGTTGATGAGCAAAGAAGGTAGAGCATGAGACCTCAGGACCTTCATCCCACACACAGAGTGACATGTTCTCCCAGATCTTTGAGAGTGAAGGACAATCCTAACCATCACCTTGAACTGTTTTCTAGTCGTCCAGAGTATATTTATGAAATGCACTTAAATAGCTTTAAAATTGCTCTTTGTCTTGAGTACATTTTAAAATTACAGATGAAGTATTTCTGTAGAAAGAAAATTCCCTTATGTCAGATTTATTTTTACATGTTTGCTAATACCAGGTTTTAGATAACTGTGAAACCTTTACCTTGATAGTCCCAAAGTGAGAGCAGAGTCATGTCTGTTGACACCGACGATCATTAACTTGAAGAACTAATGTAAAACACCTCTCCTTTTCAGATGTCTACATGTCTGAAGTGAGATTCCCTCTCCCCTTTACATGCAACAGGATTTCTTTTAGCTCTTCGATATTTTGAAGCCATCTATTTGGCCACTGAAAAAGAAATTCTTCAGGGATTAATTGAATAAACAATTTGGTGAAGCCTTCTGGGAAATTTCATAAAAGATGGATCATAGTGGGTGACTACAACAGGCAGAAAGGCTCTTAAGAAAAGCCTTTCAGCAGACTTGAGAGACAGAATCTCCCATGGCCTTTGCAAATAACAGCCCCCTTTCGTGAAGGTACACAGAGTTCAGGCCAGGCAGTTGCAGGCATGATGAGTCAGCCCAAAAGGACATTTGGAAGTAAATGACATTGTTCTCAATGCACACAGCAGTATCTTTCTCCTACCCTTCCTCCCCTGAATTCTCCCTCGGGCCCTCAGTGCCTGATGCTTTCTCCTTCTCTGGCAACACCAATTCATTTAATTGGGGTACCAGTCAGTGGATGATTTGTAGGACTTAAGTGTCAAAGGCTAGAGTCATTGAGACATATAAGGAAGAAGGTGTATCCTTAATAACTCGACCTCTCATGGGAAAAAAGATGCAAAATAAATGCAAACCAATGTGATGACTCCAGTAATTAGATTCAGAAACCCTATAAATATGATCAAATAGGAGAGTTACCAACTTTACTTAGAGAGTCCAGGGAAAGTTTTGAACTGGAAAAGCCATTTGAACCAGGTCTTGACCATTAGGTGTGGGAGAGAAGAGGAACGGGAGGGACTTCCATGAGAATTAACTGAATGCACATGCGCTACAAAAAGTGGGCAAACTGATTCACACTGAATTGTGAAATTGCTAGGATAAAAGATAGAATTTTAGGGACAAGCAACAAATCCCTAGAACACAAATGTTCAGAAACTGATAAATTAGGGAAACTCTTTGACAATTATCCTTTCACTTGTTCTTAATTATACAATTTAGTCCTATTTCCACACCTAAGTGAACAGCCTGACACTATCAGTCTGAGTGTCTATCTACCTTACAACACACACACACACTCACACACACATTAGAAGCACTGCCTAAGACGGTCTACATAGAATATATCATTCTATAATACAGAGAAAAGCATTTGTCTGTGTCACACTGATGGCAAAATGTCCTGTCAGATTGTTTTCTCTACCTTGATTCTTAGCCAGATGTTTGAGACTTGGATGAAGGCTAGAAGTTAGGATAGAAATATTTTAAGCAGCTGGAAAAGAGCAGACCTGACTGAGGACTCCAGGTAAATTCTAAGGATCCTGAGAATGGAGCTGGTAGGGTTTAGGCTGCAGCAGGGAACCACACTCTGAACCTGAGTTATCCGTAAATGTTCTCTCAGACCAGACCTATGCTTATTCCAAATGTTTTACTGGTAGCTTTCAGGTGTGACAGTTTTATTCTTTGTAATAATTTTTTCTGTTATGACATGGGGCTTATATATAATTCCACAAGTCTTTTCCTTTATTTTCCAGTTAGTATTTCACCATCCCTCTGAAGACTACAACTTTTATGAAGTTCCTATTAAACTGCCATTATTGGATGACTCATTGTAGACCTTACAAAACCAAGAGAAAAAGTCTAATTACAGAGATTTTAGCATAAAATGAAGTAGATAACTTCCTCATTCACATACAACACTCAATCAGGTTGTATTGAGTCTCATGTACTCGGACAAACATTATTCCCACCTGCGTGCTAGGCAGAAGCCAAAAAGACAATGGATCTGCACATAGAAACTAAATCAACTAGGCATCTAAATCAGAAGATTAAATTCAGAATACATCACTGGAGAAAGCAACAAGAAATAAAAAATTCTACCCAGATCAAAATTGCAGTATAATTTTTCAAATTATCAAATAAATGAGATCCATTTCAGTAAATTATTAAACTTCAAAATAACCCAATAATGGCCCTGACTGTGGATGAGCTAGACCGCAGGTGGATGGACTAATACTCTTTTTATGTTAAATCATCTCACAATCTTGAATCCCTTTATTTAATGTCTTGATTGCCTGTCTAAAAGCCTTAACCGTAAAAGACATTTAAAATTAATTTTAAATAAATAAGCCCCATCCACTGATACTGAATTAGATTGGAGTCATGAAGGCTGAGATGATGCACAAAATATCCCCTCTTGCTCTTCTGTGAAAACTAATTTGCTTTTTAAGCTTAAAAATAACAAGTTAGTATTCCATGTTATACCAGGGCCTCCAGTTGACAACCCTGTGTGGACAGTCCCAGCCTGCCAGGGCAGCCTGTGGAAGAAATGGTCTTAGGCCCAACGCACCACTGAGAGGTGTGGCAGCTGCTCCTGCTCTGGCTTCTACCACGTTCTCCACACCCAGGGCCGCTAGGACACACCACGAGTCCTCTCGGCTTCCAGTGCAAGGGAAACCCTGGGCTGCCCTGGAGTGCCTACACCATGGTGACCTGTAGAAGGGATTTGCTATCTACAAATGATTACTTCTCATTATTAACAACAAATATTTGAGAAAAGCACATTTCCAAGTCTGGCTTTCCTGTTCAAATGTTTTACCTATGATACATAAAAATGAATTTTCTATTAGTCTAATTATTTTTAAGATTCTCAAACTGAATATTTTTCCTTAGGTGTGATACTTTTCAGATTTTTTTAGGTCATTTATAACAGGAAGATAAAGTTTTTCATTGGAATTGTGACCCTCAAGGTTTTCTGGCATTATAAAAACCAGGGGTTTGGGATATCAACCCAAATAATCTGCCCCTTGTTTGAATTTCTTTAACACTTTGCATACAAAGTACTTCTTGCAGATAGAGACTGCACCTCTAGCACATCTCCAACATCTGAGACAGTAAACATTTCATAAGTTTGTTGAATAAATAAGTTAATAGCTTGTAGCTCTTTAAGGTATTATACTAATTCATATCCATGCCATTTCTGAAACTAGAAATTTTCTAATTATATTTATAATTTTCTCTTATTTACAAACAAGTGACATGCTTAAAACAGAAACCACGAGAAGACAGGAAACTGCAAAGAAATGATTACTTATGATTCTATCATCCAGAATAATTATTATAATAAGCATGTGATGTATAATGTTTCACTATATTTTTGAATCATGTTTTTATAAAAGTTATATGTCATACAAATTAATTTGAACCTGGTTGTTTTTTCACTTAAAGACATATGCTGTACATTTCCCACATTACCATGTATTAGAACGTGAACCCATTTAATAGTTAATTAGGATTTCATTATATGCTTATCTATATTTATATACATTACATAAAAAGAGTGGGTACATGTGTATTATTGCCTATAACCTTATAGGCAAGACAAACAATGCTTTTCACTTAGTGTTCAATTGCTATAGGACAATTGTAAAAAGGTTATAGTATTTTTGACAATAGCTAGTATATTTATTTCTTGATATTGCCAAACTTTATAAATTTTATACTGATATTCTTTCATTAAAGTTTCAACTCAAAATTATTCCATTATAAACTATTATCTGATGGTATCATCCAGAATTGTGTGACTCAGACAAAAATGAAAATTTCACAGTATTTTCCCTAACAGGGTCTTGGTAAAGCTGAGGACTGATAAATATTGAATGTATAATCTCATAATAATGTAACATTCCATAATGTAGAATATTTAGTGGTATCCATAACAACCATGACTTGTTAAAGATATTTTAATTGCAACATTTGGAATTATTTATTGTGACAGAATGAAGACAATTTAAGGAAGACTACTGATAAATAGATTTCTAACAAAGGTGATGGAAAAACAGCTTTATATTCTTTTTTAAAGACAAGGTGGTGGATATATCCAAAAGGAAAAAGAAATGCAAAATACTATTTCTGTGTTGCCCAGTTGAAAGAAAGTACTATGTCAAACATTTGAAGTCAAAAGAATGTTACCTCAGGCCCCAAACAACTAAGTCCAGGAAATCAAAGGAATTTTAATACATTTATCAATCAATCAGAATAAACCAAACCACTATAAAAATCAAGAGAATTTCAAATTAATGGCATTTTAGTAATATTTTCTTTCATTCGGTTTCATCTTTCATCACTTACATTTCTATCGTGACATAGTATGGTGTGACTGACTGTCTCAGAAATTACTCTAGCATTCATTGCAATGATACCACTTTTCTGTGCATGGAAGAACATGCGTATGTCATCTAATTAACACAAGTTTTAATATACTCTGAATTATTGGATAACTACACCTGACAGTCAAGTCATAACAGTGCTGGAAACAGATACTGCTTGGGGGAAAGATGTTAAAGAATCTACTGGAAACCTTAAGTAAAAAATTCATACAGACAGCATAGGAACATAGAAACAAGGAAGGATATTTTATTCTGTATAGGAGTGTGGAGGGAGGATGAATAAAAAAGAGAAAGAAGAAAACTCAGCCTTTGGGAACAGGTCATGATCCATCTTGCCTGGTCCCCTTAAAAGACAAAACAAATACCGTCTTTGTTAGTTTTCTTATGTGAAATTAAGAAAAAAAATCTATTTAAAGGTGATTAGCATTTATGTACAAAATAATATTGTGCAAAATCCTGGGTACTCCGTTTGACCATTTGTTCCATTAATTTGCCTGAGATTTAAAATTCAGTTGTGAAGAATTTATTTAAAAAATTTAATTTGGGAAAGATCACCAAAATCTGTTGCTATGTGTAATCATTTCGCAAAAATCTTATTGACATTTTTCTACGAGTGATAAGAGCTACAACACTTTTAATAAAACAAAAATTATATGAAAATTTATTCTCAGCTCTTAGGAAGTAAATTCATTTTGGATAATGTCATTATTATTAGTGCAATCATATAAGGCAGAAAATTCATCTTGGGTGAGCCCTTGGTTTTTCATTTACCATACACTGCACATTTCACACATCAAGGCAAAGACTGGCAAGATGTTATTAATTCTGCTTCCTCGTCATGGCTCATAGGAAGACTACATTTCCCAGCCTCCCTTGCAGTCAGGGTAGAGGCAAGTTCTCGGATTCTGTTTAAGAATGAGTTTGGAAGTAAGTACTCTATACCTCTTCAAGAGCTGATCACCAGTCCCTTCTCATTCCCCCTTTGCTTGTGATAAGCTAAAAGCAATGAAACCTGTGCAGACATTTGAAGAAGCCCCAGAAGGCAGCCGTGCTGTGGCATGAAAAGAGCCAGGATTCTTCAGCCATCACGGAAAAGGCCACACAGTCACTATCTAGACTTTGATATGGCCCCAAAATAAATATTTATGTTGCTACATCAGAGAGACTTGATGGTCATTTTTATGGCAGATACCATTAATTACCCCAGATAACAAATGAGTCCTTGAAAGATTTTTGGTGACATTACTGATTTTTTATTCAAGTGTTGGATATGGTATTTTGTGTGGATTCTTCTCTCAGGAATTCAGCAAATTTTCACATTGATTTCAAAAAATATAAATAAAATAATAAATGGCTTTTTAACACTATGTAATCAACTGAATTACCTTATAGTCAACTAAGGATTACCTACTTTGTGTATTTGTTCTTTGGGGTTTCAGTTCTCCAAACTCCAAGAGACTTAAGTGTTATGAGTGTGTTGCTTCATTTAATTCACAGATAAGTATAATTCTATTCCCTGCATTTTTATCAAAGCCAACAGCTTTCAGGGCAGAGGAAACCTTACCTTGATGTCAGATGGGCAAATGTTGTATATGAGAATTACAGAATAATTTGGAATTAAAGTGGATCTTAAAGATTATACAAATTTCATGCTTTTCAGATGCACACACTATGCTTTAAGAGAGGTTAAGGGATTTGTATGAGGAGCCAGCACTGGTTGACAGCAGAGCCTGTGTCAGTTCCATAATGGCCCGAATGCACAACTACACTCTTACCTGCGACAGCACTGTCAGTCACAGGACTTCCAGCACGCACGATCTGGGTGAAGAGATGTGGCCCACTCACAGTGCAACTCCTGGGATTGTTGCCTCTGTCCTACTTGTCCTAGCTGACTGACCAGAGTAGAGCCCAACCCAAGATAGCAAATCCACACCTTGGCCAGTCATTCAGATGAAGACCTGGTAACTAAAGAGGAACTGGGCCATGCTCTTTGAAATCTGAAGAGGGAACAGGGGAAGCTGCAAGCAATCAGCAAAAAGACCCCATGTTGAAAGTATGAGAACACATAAGCAGAGAGAGGAAGACTGAAGTCAGGATGAGAAGGGACAGGTCACACCTAGAGGTTAGCACGATCAAGGCAAAGGAAGATGCTCATAGGAGTGGGTGGCCAGCTTCCTGAGAACTGCATGTCTAACCTGACCCACTTCTGGACAGATTCCATCAATAAGCCTTCTTGAGCTCAGTCAATTACAAACAATTCTCTTTTATTTTGCACAAGCCCAAATGACTGGCAATGCCTTTACAACTGAAAAAAATGAATAGCAGAGAGAAACTGTTAAATAGCTCCTTCAGCCTGATGCCTGTGAAGAAATAGAAATTCTACAAGGGAATACATCACAAAATTAAATATTTAATTACTTATATAAAATGTTATAAATTCTTGGGTATCAAAAATACAAATGAAGTGGAAGGTCATACAGTTTGAGAGTGAATAATTGCTAAGTAGTATTACAGAAAGGGGCATAATCTTCCTATATAAGGAAAATAGACATATTGGTACAAACACTAGCACTTCAATCAGTGGGTGAAGATAACAGACTAAGAGTTCACAAACTCTTAGGAAGGAAATGGAAAAAAAACAATTAGCATATGAAAATGTTTAACTTCACTATCAAGGGAAAGAACAACGGATGAAGGGTGAGATATTTTTACTTATCGAATGAGCAAATGTGCACAGGACATGAGCAATGTGCTGAGAGGGCTGCGGTGAGCAACGTGCACCGACAGCAGCGGAGGTGGCCAGTTGCTAGGCTCCCCTCAGGCAGTGCCCCTTTGTGACCTGCCCCTCTCTTCTCACTCCGGCCCCACACTCCGCTTTCTGTAACAGAACCTTAATGCGCAGAAAGGTAAACGCAGATGTACACAGCATTTGTCACACTTTATTGCAGATACCTGGTTTTATATGCTTCCTTTTCCCCTCCGACATCCCCAGGGCCCAGCAGGGTTGTCCCGATGCGCCTGACGTGGGAAAGGCATTTGATAAAGCTATGCTGCATGAGCAGAGAGGGGAGCAAGAGGACACTCACCAAAGGATCATTTAAAATAATAACATACAAGAAAAAAATCTAACAATTAGATTATTACCGTCCACACATTAGAATTGTGTTTTATGAGACTTGGAATGGGGGAAACCATTGTTTAAAAGTACAGGGCAGTGAAAAAGTAGGAATTAGCACTCTGCATGCCATATGCTCAGCAGGCTAAATTACACACATAAGGGGAGAGGAAACGTACGAATGCGTATTAGAGACCTAGTTCCCACCGGCCAAATCTCATGATCGAATCTGAGTGGGGGGCTTTGAAGGACTCGACTTTCTTCTTTATGTTTCTCAGTATGTTCCACTTTTTAATGTTATTACAATGATTACTTTCCTAATTTGAACATATCCTTAAAATTTATTTTTAAGACTCCGATAAGGCAGTGCCAGACCTATTCAATTGATTTAACAGAATGTTCAGAGTTGCGCTCTTTATGTGAATATTTAATAAGTGCTAATTGAGGAGGAGAGTCATGACAATTTTTGGTATGAGTATCAATGAGCTCAAAATGCCAGACAAAAAGATTCAAACGACTTTCAGCATTGCTTAAAAGTTGGAGGAGGCGTTATCCTGTTATACTGCAGAGCAGCTTTATGAGCCATATACGAATAAGATGTTGAAATGGCTTTGTGATTTAATGAAATAAAATATGTAAAGTACATGACAAAATGTCTAGTATACAACATGCATTTAATACATGCCACTTCAATTTCTTTATTTCTGCTCTCCAAAATCAGGTTAGATTCAGCTTAGTTTAGGACTCCCAGCAGTTTCAATCGCTCTCCTCCTGCTACCTACCACCCCTACCTTCCTGATCCAATCCTGTCTGTCTGTCTGTCTGTCTATCTATCTATCTATCTATGTCTTTCTAAGAGAAGACTCTGAAAATCATGGGAGAGTTGGTGAGTGTCGTGGAGCTCAGCTTTGGACTTGGATCCTGGATGCTGGCCTCCTCCACAGTCCCTCTGTGGGTATCTGCTTTCCTGACCACTGCATGAGTGCGTGTCCTTCTATAATCGGCTGCTGTCCACAGGGGCCAAGCATCTCAGCGCTGAGGCTGGGAAGGCAGCGTCCACTTCCCTGCACCCAGGTCTCTGGACTCTTTCTGTGTTTGTAGGTAGCACACTTCACTCCCACCCACAGCTGGCTGGTTGAATGTACCATGACTTTTCTCTACCCTCCAGGCAAACGTCTACAGATAATTGTGACTCCAGTTGGATGCTCTACTTTTATGAATAAGAGAATACATCTTATTTCCCAATGCATTAGTAGAATAAGGAATATAATTAATGACTCGAGTTTCCTAAATATTCAATGTGCCAGTGGCATCTGACTTTACCTGCGTCTCTATCGAACTGAGAGTGCATAAGTGAAATCAGTCACCTTACCTTGCTTCCTAGTTTCAGGTTGCCCCTCTGAACTGAAATTTAGAGTGTGCAGCCCATATTCAAAGGCCAGAAGGCAGCATGCTGGGAGGAGGTGGGACTGGATTTGGGAAGTACACCAAGTCCCCTAAGTCTCAAAATGTTAAGTCACGAGTGGGGTTTTCTACATCAGTAGAAAATTACAGTTGTGTTATCAATATGGAAAACAAAAATCAGCACTTTACTATTATTTATCACGGGTGACATCATGATGATAACACCCCTACCTGCATCCTTTTGGGGACACTCTTCACCAACTCACACAATACTTCAATTCCTTATCCCTGACTGTAATCACGGTCAACTGAATCCCAAGCATTTCCCATCGTTTATAATAAGGTCCTCTGCGGAGAGTCAGGTCAGAGATGGCATGCTGGAGCCAAGAAGAAAGGAGCCGCCTGTCTTCGTGTCCTTGCTAGGGAGCTTCACATGTAAAGGAAACTTGCACATGTGGTTGGATCATCACAAAGGCAACATTTCCTACCACAGAAAAATTCCCTGGTGGGGAGCCACTGAAGTGGGTTAGAGGTATCATTTGGTATAGAAATCATGGTTCCGGAATATCTTCAACATAAAACTCCTGCTTGGACAAATCCTAACAAGCCCACATATGGGCATTTCTCAGCAGCATTTCTCTGGTGCTGTTATGACTCTTCAAGTGTGCGAATTGCTTCCCCAAGGTCGAGTTCTGTATCTACCAATGATTTATTGTGGCTTATAGCAGGAAGTTGAGCTTTTAGTAGATGATATTCAACTAGTCCTTGCCCTCTGAAAATTTAACAGCTGAACTACAGAATGATCAAGGCCTTGGGAAAATGAGGAGTGGCCTTGTGGAGACAGGAGCTGCTTAGTCAACAAAGAAAGCTCCAGGAAGTGGAACAAGTTAGCTGATACCTCCACACTCTGTGTTACTGGTGATTTTGTAAAATTTTGGAAAACACATACTTGGCTTGAGCTTAGGTGCTGAGTGGTCAGCGAAAGGGGCACATGCATGTTGTTTGCTTTGGGCTAAAAGGGTTTGGTGAAATATCTGATTTCTATAACAATAGAAATTATATAAACCCAGATAGGGAAATGGTAGCTACATTTATAGACTAATCAATGATAAATATGGGCAGAGAAATTGGGGACATAGCCAGTCAGCCTGCTCATCCTTTCCTTTAATTAACTGGGTGCCTGTTGAAACTCCTACAACCACATTTCCCTGAGTTCTCATTGAATATAATTTCATTTGTTTTTCAATTATTTTTCTCACAAGACAGAAAAGATTCACCAAGCTAAGAACATGGGAACACTATGCTACAGAAACATAATTCTAATGGCAGGCTATTTGAGCAGTCACCTATTCCTAAAAGTTTTCCTAAACAGGAATCAGGCAACCATTCAACAAAGCATTAATTATAATTGTTCAGATTATCAAATATACCTAAGGTCTATAGGGAGCCTAAGACTTCCTCAAGTACTAATCTATTTAGACAGGTCTGGGGCTTTGCTACTCTTCAACAAGAGTTAGTGCTACTCTTGAAGTACAAACTCTGGCTCACTTATTTTATATGCTGTACAAAGGAAAGTAAGAAGAAAACAATCCCATAGCATTAGGATCAAAACATGTATCAAGGGTGTTTAGTCCTTCGAAATGGACGACTTCTCAAAACACTTTTAAAAATTTAAATAAAGCCAATTTTAATTATTCATATGAGTGAAGAAGAATTAATGCTTAAGGTGAATATTAATGTTCAGTAGATATGCATAATTATGTGTCTATGGTATTGACTTATAAATTCCCTTATGAATGCAAATAAGAACACGTAGGGTTTCTTTCTTCTGCTAAATAATGTAAATTACATTATTACTGATAATTTTTAAATGTGTATTTCACTTTCATATTGAGCATCAATGTAAATTTTTCTTTTTCTATCTTCAAAACAATACTTATAAATGAAACAACAGAATCAGTGTATTATATATGCATATATAATATACATATTACACATCTGTACCTATATTATATCTTATAAGATATATTATATAATAGTATATAACTATATATTATAACTTATAAGGTAATGTATAATATGTACACTTTATAAAATATAAATATACTCACATAATATTTAAAATATATGTATATTGTGTATTTTACAATGTATTTATGATATATCTATATTATATACTAGATATATGTTTAATATAGAAATGTATGAATATAAATTTAATAAACATAATAATAAATTTAATAAGCATAAATGTTCATTTTATATACCCCTATATAATATTTAAGTATATATTATATATACCTATAACATTATACATGGGTATATATATGGATAATATATACACGTGAAATGTATATTCTAAATATTATAGCCATATGATATTATAGACAATGTGTATTATCCCCAATATTATAGATTATCACACTATATATTGCATATGAGTATATCTCATATTATTTCTGGGTATATTGTACTTAAAAAATATCTACATCATATATAGTTGTTTACCATCACTGTCAATTTGATTTTTTGCATCAGGGTCTGTTAGAATGAGAAAACTCCTGAATTATATAAGGTTTGAAAAATAGAAATACTCTTATCAAATGCACAGTTTTTTCACCTCTCTCCCCTTGAAGCAATCAGAAAGCTGTCACTTCTCACAACAAACACATAAGGTTAGGAGAGGCTAGCACTGAAAAACGGAATACATTATTTTCCTGGGTTAAACAACTTTAAAGACGTACTTACATCCTTGGCTATTACTTCTTTCACCTTGACATTGCATTATTCTCATATAAAAGACCAGCTTGACAACTGCAAATTGTATAAAGACCTTAAATACTGTTACCATGACTAAGAGCTAACATTGGAGGATTTAACATATATCAGGTGCTGCGTTAATTACTATACATATTTCTTCTGATTTTCTCAGCCAAATACACTATGAGTGAGGAGTGCTGTTTTTATCCATTTGTACATAAAGGCATTTTAAAATATTAACTTTTAACAAATCTAATAATTAGCACACTACTTAATATAATTTGGTTAGAGTTTCACACACACGGGGGGACTCTTGCATCATGCTGTTAACCACTATGCTACTGTGCGGATGTGAAGGAGATGACAGGAATGTGCACTGGGTAGGTCAGTGGGGCTTCCTTCCTTATGCCTATTGATTGACAATGTCTTCACATAATCTTTCCCCATAGACCTCTTGTGATCCTCTAAAGAAATGCACAAGAGACTTAATCCTTTCAGGTACTGAAAAGCATTTCTTAAGACCTTCCGTCTAACCTTCTCCTCTGACAACTTTCTAACTTTCGTGAATATCTGGAACACTCTCACCTGGTTCCCATCTTCTCTGGTGATGCATCTAGCAAAAAGTGGTGCCGAGACTAAAGGAAGCTCATAATTCCCTGACAACTAGAGTTCAGGCCTCTATCTCATCCTGGGGATTCTCTGCTCCCAGAAGGTCTCCTAATGCAGCCAAATGCCCATGAGTTGCACGTTAAGTACTGAAAGGAGCTGGGAGGATGTAGTTTAAAGGGTCAGGACCAAGGTTATCACCTGTCTACTGTTGCAGAATATCTGTGAAAGTGAGATCCTTGCAGAAAGGGAGGCAGTGCTGGGCCAATGATGGATTTCTCGACAGTTGACCATCTTAGGGGAAGGTACTAAACGGATGATTTAACAAAGCCAGTGCTGAAAGGAGATGGGTTTGTGGCAAGGAGAGCAGAAGGAGGGGTGGGGGATGCTGAGAATGGACTCCTCGAAGCATTCTGTTGAAGGAATGGGGTGAGTGAAGTGGAAAATTCAGGTGCACGGGGAACAAATGTTGAAGTAAAAAGCAATGGTAAACATGACTCTGGAAGTAGAGTTTTCTGGGCTCTTTAAGGACCTTAATGGGTTTGACTCCTTGTTTTGATTTAACTTCAAATAATAGTCTGTGAACCAAATTTTAATCAATCAGTACAAAGGAGATGTCGTGCTTGTGTTTTAGCTAATTTGTTTCCTTATCAGTTATTTCTGTCCCTTGGTTTTACAGGATATACAATAAATCTATTAACTCTGCAGTGGTCTAAGGATGTGAGAATTTGCGGCATATTAAAACTGTCTCCTAAATGCCAGATCTGATTTTGCATGTTTGTTATATTTTGTTTTTATTATTCCATGCAGAATATTGTCCTGTTCCATGAAGGAATGCCTGAAATTAGGGGAAAAGCATGATATGGTAGAGAAGGCTATTTTGAAGAGGAAATTAAATTAATCCCCAAGTGCCATATTAAGGAATGAAAATATATAGTTCCATTTATCGTCTTCAGGAAAAATGGCATTATTCATACAATTCTCTTCTCAGTGAAAGGGAAGAGAAATAAAAATAATAATATTTAACATTTAACTTTCATGTTTCTTAAAATGTTGAGTTAGCCACAGATACAAACAAGAATTCACCAAACAGGGCTTCCAAAAGAAAAGTCTTTTGGGGACAAAATACTCACAATCTAGAATCCAGAAATTAAAATAATTATAAATAAGAATCAAATTAATAAAATCAAAACACAATCTCCTCTTTCATATTCTCTAGGAGTAGTAATAATTTTATAGAAGTTAATATGTTCATTTTCATAATTTTCCAAAGAATAGGACTAAATAAAATGTTATGATTTATAAAGGTGAGCATCTATTAAGAGTTGACTCTGTGCTAACCTTGTACTAGTCAGCTAACTATCACTGGGACAAAATACCTGACACACACAACTTAAACGAGAAGTTTATTTGATTCACAGTTTCAGAAGGTTCAGTCCATGGTCAGCTGGCTCCAAGGCAAAAACAGCATGGAGAAAGGGCCTAGCAGAAGACAACTTCTTACATTTGTGGTGGCCAGGAAACACAGAGAAGGGAGGAGCCAGGGACAAAAATGCATCTTCCAGGCCACAACCCCAGTAACCACCTCCAACCAGATCCCACCTTGTAACAGCACATGAACTCAACAGTGGGTCAATCTATTGGTGAGTACAGCATCTCCAGGATCTGGTCACCTTCCAAAAGCTCCATTTCTGGACACATGAGGCCTTTGGCAGATATTTTAGATCTGAACCATAACAAACTCTATGCTTACTAGATTTCCCTGATGTCTTAAAAACTAATACAATTCAACCTCACCAAAAGACCTAAACAGATATTATTCCAAACTTTTATATCATAAAATCATTATCTAAAGTATTTAGTACAATACCCAAGTATACTTCATTGTACAATTTGAGGACCTATCGATTTTGAAGAATGTTTATGATCCCAAGAAAAAACATGTGCAATAAAGTTGTTGATGCACAAAAAATCCTAGCCATAAAAATAGGCATCTGAGCTTCAAAACCAGATTTCAGATTCTCAAAATGTATTGTTGATATCAGCAGTTTGAGTGATTGATAGATTATTATGGCATCTATATGTTACACTATGCAATTTCATTCATGCTATTTTAACTCAGTGTGTAGAAAGGGATCTTAGGTTTGATTAATTCCTTGAAGTTGTCTGGGGAGGACCTAAATTCTTATGTAAGGAAGAAACATTGAATTCAATGTGCTTAAATATTTGAAAGACTTTTGACAAAGTTCTGCTCCAGAGGTTAAGGTAATTATTTCATAGATAGGAAAATACACAAAGAAATGTTTAACACCCCTGGTCATTAGAGAAATGGAAATTAAAACAACATTGAGATTGCAGAAAGAAAGGCCATCATCAAGAAATCAAATGATAACAAATGCTGGGAAGACTGAAGGGGGAAAGGAACCCTTCTACATTATTGGTGAGAATGTAAATTATACAACCACTAAGGAAATCAGTATGGAGATCCCTATAAAAAATTGAAACTAGAAATCCCATTGACCCAGCTATTCTTTTTCTAGGTATTTTTCCAAAAGTGATAAAGACATTGTATAACAGTGATCCATGCATACCTATGTTTATAGCAGCACAACTTATAAGAAATAAATCTTGGAACCAGCCTATATTCCATCAACAGATAAATGGATAAAGAAAATGTGGTATTTTCACACAATGGAATACTACTCTGCTGTAAAGAAAGATAAACTTGAGTCATTTGTAGGAAAATGAAATGAACCTTGAGACCATAATGTTAAGTGAAATAAATTAGATACTCAAGCTTAAATATTGCATGGTTTCTCTTACATGAGAAACTCAAATTATAAATAAAGAGGAAAAATAGAGATAAATAATAGGAAGTAGGCAGATAGGTCTTTCTCAAAGGGGAAGAGGACCAAGAGATGTAGGGGGGATTGGGAAGGAAAGGTATGAAAAAAGGAATTAAGATATGTTATGTACATGTACCAACTCCCCACAAGTAACATAAATATTATGTACTGCAAACATGTACTGATATAAATTTAAAAATAAAAAATATAAAGCCACCAAACAAAAAAGAAAGTAGTTGAGATTTTTTTAAAAAGGGTCAATAGAGATTTATTATTAAAGATTGCTTTTTAAATCCTGGATCAGGATAATTTTTACGTGACATTTTATAAAGTAACTGAAGGGAGTCCATAAGTCTTAGATAACCCTAAAATCTCTTAGTGAAGAGATAAACTAATGGGAGTGTTGTCAAGACCATGAGGGGCCTTAAAAGTAACAGCCCCAAGTTCCTGGGAGAGAGATCACAGAGCAAGACACACACACATGCACATGTGTGCATACAGAGCATTCTGCTAATCTTTACATCTTTTATAAAGGATGACCTGGGTATCTTAGTGGAATACTCACTTAAGACACTGGAGCAATTGCTTCTATAACCACAAAGGTTAAAAAAATAAAATTAAAGAACAAAATAAAGAAATTAATGAAGAATAAATAATAAAGAACAAAAATCCATGAAATCAAAAATGAAAAACACTATAGAAAAGAAACAAGTTATGTATAAAATCAATACTATTGATAAACTACTAACAAGACTAATAACAAAGAGTTAAAAAAGAATATGAATCCTTACTAGGAATAAAAGGGGTGATGTCACCACAAAATCTGCAGTTCTTAATCTCCTAAGAAAATCTGAGAAATAATGCCATATCCACTAATTCAAAACACAGGTAAAATGGATAAATTTTGAAAAGAGAGAAACCCCTGCCATGGTTTGGATGTGAAGTGTCCCACAGGGGCCCCTGTGTTAGACGTGGTGCAGAGCCTTTGGGCTCCCAGGAGATGCAGACAGTTCAGTGGGTGGGGCCAAGTGGAAGGAAGTGATGTCAGAGGGGCGTGCCCTCCAAGGGAAGACTGCAACTCAGCCCTGCAAGTCTGTGACTGCTTCCTGGTGACCACCTTGAGTAGCTTCCTGCCACAATGCCCTGCCTTCACACAGGCCACAGGACTATGGAGCCAATCAACCATAGAATGACACCATGAGCCACACTTTTCCTTTATTAAGTTGCTTTTCTCAGGTACTTTGCCACAGTTACAGAAAGCTAACACAACTTACAATACTCCTTCCAGAACAAATAAATAATTTGTATCTATTAATTGAATTTGTAGTTGAAAATCTTAAAAAACAAAAACCAAGAACCAGTTGATGGTCTTCCTGCTAAAATCCAATAAATATTTAAAAAAGAAAAACTAGCTCTAATTAAAATACCTTTGGAATTGTTACTTTAGAAGAATTGTGTGAGGCAAACCTCAATTATTTTTAATCCACACAAAGGGAGTACAGGAAAAGAAAATTATAAACTAATATTTCTTACAAATGTAGATTTAAAACGATACAATACTAGAAAGTTAAATCCTTTATTATACAAAAAAAAATGCACCATGACCAATGGTCCCCTCTGGTTCAATATTAAAAATCAAGCCTTTCGATACCTGGTACCAAAAAAAAAAAAAAACCAAGCCAGGCCAAGGAGGAGCCTTCCGGACCACCTGACCACTGCCCCCAGCATCAAGAAGCAGAGCTGCCCCAAGTGCTGAAGAGCTGAGCCTTCTAGGCCACCATACCACTGCTCCCAGCACCGAGGAGGTGAGCCATAAGGGCACAAGCAACAACCCTCCTTCTTGAAATGAGAAGACATGTAAACAAGTCTCAAAACCAGACTTCCAGATCACCTAAAGCAACCGCAAAGGAAAGTGAGATGGAACAATCTGATAATCAACCACCTGGACTCCCTCAACTAGCAAACAAAGAGGATCTGGAAAAAATGAAATCAGAAATAATTTCTCACATTACAGCAGAGATTGTGATACATAGTGCAAGGCATGATTAATAAATCTAGAGCAGACACAGATTAAAAAAATAGAGAAGCTAAGGAACAAGATGGAATCTCAACATAGGAAACACATGGAATCCATGAAACAGATGCAAACAGATTTCCAGGAGATTAAAAACTCCATTGAAAGTTTATATAGCAGAATGAGTCAATATGAGGGCAGAATTTCAGAAATAGAAGATAAGATTGCAATTAGTGACCAGGAAAAGAAAAATTTACTTAAAATTGTAAGGGACCACAAGAAATCAATCCAGCAGCTGCTAGACAATGCAAAGAAGAATAACATAAGACTGATCAGAGTCAATGAAAAAACAGGAAAGAGTGCAGATGATATGAAAAAATTGTTCACAGAAGTGATGGCAGAAAACTTCCCAAACAGGGGAAAAGAAATTGACATACAGATAAGTGAGGCATATAGGACTCCAACTAGCCTTGATCAAAAAAATCTACACATAGGCATATAACAGTTAAGATTCCAGAAACTCAACAAAAGAACAAAATTCTACAAGCTTTTAAAGAAAAGAAACAAATCACCTACAAAGGAAAGCCCATCAGAATCACAGGAGATTTCTCAATGCAGACCATCAAGGCAAGAAGAGCTTGGAGTGATGCATTTCAAGCCTTAAAGGAAAACAGCCTCCAACCCAGATTGAGGTACCCTGAAAAATTATCTTTCAAAATTGATGGAGAAATGAGATACTTTCATGACAAAGAGTACCTTAGGAACTTCATGAATACCAAACCAGCACTCCAAAAAATTTTAGACAATATCCTAGGAAAAGACAAGGAGGATCAAAACCCCGGGAAGTGCAGCAAAATGAATCCACTGGGCATGACAAGAAATTAAATGCAAAGGGGGAGAATCCAACAAAAAGAAAAAGTCATGACAAGGATAAGTCAATGCATATCAGTTATAACCATCAATGTTAATGGTCTCAATTCATGAATCAAAAGAAACAGACTGGCCGAATGGGTTAAGAAGCAAGATCCAACAATATGCTGCATACAGGAAACACACTTAATTTGAAAGAAAACTCAAAGACTGAAAGTTAAAGGATGGAAAGCAATACTCCATGCAATAGGAACCTGAAAAAAAAAGCAGGAGTAGCTATCCTCTTTGCAGATCAAGTGGATTTCAAATCAACACTGTTTAAGAGAGACAAAGAAGGACACTGTAGCCTTGTAAAGGGAACAATCCAAGAGGAGGAGATGACAATCATAAATATGTATGTACCAAACCCTCGTGCACCTGACTATATAAAACAAATACTAACAGACATGAAAAATCATACAAGCACTAATACAATAGTAGTGGGGGGCTTCAATACGCCACTGTCACAAATAGATCAACAAGACAAAAAATAAACAATGAAATACTGGAACTCAATCAAAATCTTGAACAAATGAATTTCACAGATGTTTACAGAGTGTTCCACCCCACAAAATCAGAATACACATTCTTTTCAGCTGCATACTGGTCATTCTCCAAAATAGACCACATACTCACTCATACAACATGTTAAGTAAGTGCAAAGGAACTGAAGTTATCCCTTGTATATTGTCAGACCATAGTGCAATGAAATTGGAGATCAATAGCAAAGGAAAACTGCAAGAATTTCATAAACACATGGAAATTGAACAACACACTTCTGAATAACCAATGGGTCACAGAGGAAATTAAAGAAGAAATCAGACAG